>LTAE01001285.1:0-51044 GCA_001647135.1 Pontederia paniculata | reverse complement strand
TCTCTCTCTCTCTCTCTCTCTCTCTCTCTCTCTCTCTCTCTCTCTCTCTGTTTGTGTGATAAGGAGTCTCGTAATACGACCAAGTTTCGGGTAGCTGCAGTCTGATAGCCGAGCAAACGCCTGTCCTAGATGTGCACACCAGTCACTACTAAATTAAAAAAAAAAGTATCATCCATATGGTCGTTTACTTGGTGCTACAAGATTTTGTTTTCCGTTCGATAGGTAGATTTTAATATTTGTTTGAACAAGGTGGCCATTTCTTTAACATTAATTTGGTCGGGAACATGGTTTTAAAGAAATAATTTCTTTTAGAGCTAATTGAGTTAGCTTCTGAACAGTAGATGTATCCGAAGTTCGAATTCAGAATATCTCAAACAAAAAATTATAAGTAAATTTTCTTTTTTAAATTTGTTTCGAGTTTGATTTTTTGTATCTAGAAAATTTTCATAATTTAATTCATTGTAATCGATCTGAGATATTATTCAATTAGTTAGATTAATAATAATATGGTAACCACTATAACATCATATAATTTAAGGTATAAATATAAAAGAAACCTCTCGTTGAAAATTTGAACCCATTTATTTGAATCATTAGGATACAGATAAGCGATACAAGTATGAGTATGTGGTATGTCAATTTTTTAAAATCAAGAATAAGAAGACTGATATATATTATAAAAATATAATTTACATGCATAAAAAAATATAGTCTTATGATATAAATTATTGAAAAACAAATAAATAATAATATTTTTCTAATTTAAATTAATTATTTAAGATATCGTATATATTTTAAAGATTCACAAATATGGAATACAAAGTAAGTACCCAATATGAGTACCTTGAGGGGATTCAAAGTTATTCATGCTTCATAGTTGTTGGTAGTACCTTGTTTCTGTAATTTCCAATGAAAAACAAAGTTCATCACCTTGCTGAATTCATCAACGAAGCAAATACAAGAGAAAAAAAATTAAAGAAATGAGAAGATAAAAAAACTAAACAAAGGTGAGAGAGAAATCTTCAAAGGAAGACGAGTGGGAATACTAGTGAAATAGCAGCAGAGGTTTTCCACATATAAAATTCAGGACACATTGCTCCCTTTCTAATCGAAGAAAAGATAATTCAGGACACACACGACTTGGCAATAAGTGTCTTTTTCTCTCTCTCCTGTCTCCAGCTTTCGACCACTACCACCACAATTGCTTCAGTGGATCTTTCTTCTGGCGCTGTAGCAAAAGCCAGCTCCTGTCTCTCCTGTTAGTTGTGTGAGCTTCTGAAAGGGAGGTTGGTGCGCTTGAGCTGGTGGAAGCAGCAGCAGCAGCAGCAGCAGCAGCAGCAGAGATGGGGAGGACGAGCTCTGTGATGGCTGCCTTCCCATTCTTGTTGGCCTTCCTCTTTCTGCAGCAGACTCTGATCGCAGCCCAGAAATCTTCACCTTGGTTAACACTCAGTGGTACTGACTATACTTTTTGCTCTCTCTCTCTCTCTCTCTCTCTCTCTCTCTCTCTCTCTTGTTGCAGAAGTTGTTAAAATTTTCGTATTTTCTTCTTCTCGTAAAAGAAGATGAGATTTTGCGGAAAGCTTCTTCATTGGTTCCTGTTTTGGTCAGTGGAAATGGAGGAAAGATTGCTCCTTTTCTTTCTATCCATTAACAGATCCATTGCTCTGGATTTGGTCTTAACAAAAGGAAAAAAGAAGGCATTTTGCTGATAGCTCTTTGTGAAATCTTGAAGCTTTTAATTTTCTCACAAGTGCTCAAGTTGACCTTTGCAATCCAGGGAACTCTTTGGGTCGAAAATAGAGTACTTTTAGGAGAATGGCTTTTAGTCTGATTCCCCATTTTGATCGACATTATATGTTGACATTCAACCCTGTTGCGCTTGCATTTATGTGCTCCATTGGTAGCTTATCAGTGAGCTTGCTTGATTGATACTTTTCAGGAAACCCTCCAGCAATAGTGGCAAAGGGTGGGTTCTCAGGGTTATTTCCAGATTCCAGCTATTATGCTTACGCCGCAATTGGTGCTGCAAGCTCATCTGCCACCGTTTTGTGGTGCGACGTTCGATTGACGAAGGATGGCGTTGGTATTTGTCTGCCGGACATAAAACTAAACAATTGTACTGATATTCAAAATGTCTTTTCTCGAGGGCAGAGGTCATACCTTGTCAATGGTGTTAATATCACAGGCTGGTTTTCTGTGGATTTTAATACTACCGATCTTGCACAAGTCTCTTGTAAGTGGTAGAAATCTTGCTTCTTGGTTCTTTGTCCATTCCTCTTTGATCGAATTTAATGCATGAAAAGGTTAGTAGTCACTTAACACAGGAATCAGGTAAAGATATTGAGCTCGATGTGGCTTATTTGTAAACTTCTTGCATGTTTCTCAAAAGTATGAAAAGGAAGGGATCTGCTATCATGTGTTTCTGATTTTAATTTCAGACTCAAATAGTTTGATGCTGGAACAAACACGTCAAGACAATTAATATAGTTTAGCTAATTCGTATTAAGTTCTAGCTTTAGTCTACACCTGCTTAACCAACCTTTGTATCATGTGCAGTAACACAATCAATTTATTCACGAACCTACAGATTTGATTCGAGCATGCTTCCCATACTTTCTGTGGATGATGTGGTTAAACAAACAAATACAACTGCCCTTTGGTTGAATATACAGGTAAAACTACTAAGAAACCAGGTCAAATATTTAGTCTATATTATGCATCAATGACTTACATGCTAAAATACTCTGGCTGTTCTCATTGCAGCATGATAGTTTTTACAGTCAACACAAGTTGAACATGACGAGCTATGTACTTTCTGTGAGCAGGCGTGTCCCTCTGAGTTATATTTCCTCGCCAGAACTGTCATTCCTTAGGGGTATACAGACAAGATTTAGCAAAACCAAGACAAAGCTCATCTTTCGCTTTCTTGACAAGAACACTGTTGAACCTTCCACCAAAGAAACATATGGCTCCTTGTTAAACAATCTCACGCTTATTAAATCAGTTGCTACTGGAATTCTTGTTCCGAAATCATACATCTGGCCAGTAACATCTGATAACTATCTTCTGCCCTCTACTTCAATTGTCAAGGATGCTCACAAAGAAGGGCTGGAAATTCATGCAGCAGACTTTGCGAATGATAACCTTTTTAGCTACAACTACAGTTATGATCCATTAGCTGAAGTTCTCTCCTATGTTGACAATAAAGACTTCTCCGTTGATGGTGTTGTATCGGACTTCCCTATAACTCCATCTGAGGCAATAGGTATTTTCCCTCTAACCCACATGTTGTGTATGCCATTACTTATAGTAGAACCATCGGAACTTTTAAACATTACTTATAGTGTGCATAAACCTTTTATGTGTTTAAAGCTAGCTGACATAGTCTTTACATAGTTAGTCAGTTCGATTGTTAATGCATCAATGCCTATAATTGTCTTATTGATATATACAGCTTGATTCTTGCAGAATGTTTTTCTGGCATTAATAAAAGCAGCATTGACCATGGTATGTTTGATTTTTTTGCCAATTTCTATGCACTGTATACAAGGAGTTTGACTTTTTCTTTTTGTTTTTTGGGAGGAAATTTGACTATTCTTCTATTGTAAAATTCTTTTGTTTACTTGGTACTATAGGAAAGCCATATGTCATCACAAACAATGGAGCTAGTGGAGACTTTCCAGATTGTACTGATCTGGCTTACAAGAAAGCAGTCGACGATGCTGCAGATTTTATTGACTGCCCAATCCAAGTTACGAGTGATCGAATAGCCATATGCATGAGTAGTATAGACCTTATACCTATTACTACAGTGACTAGTTCATCTTATGCATCCCGGGGGTCTCAAATACCTCAGATTCAGACTGCAACTGGGATCTTTACTTTCAATCTCACTTGGGAAGAGATCCAAAAGTTGAAGCGTAAGACTGATGCATTTGACTTATGTTCTATGTTGTTTTAAATTATCAATGTAAAGGAGTATATACAAATAGACTTCATGAGTTGAAAGAAGAATGCTAACTTTGTCACATCATTAAAATTAATTTATAATGTCTACATTGAGCATGTAGTGTAGAGAACTGAAAGTTCTCCTTCGCTGTTCCGCAAGACATATGAAAACATGATCAATAATTTTAAGAGATGATTCTCATGTGATCATTTCCATATTTTTATAGTCCTCCCACGAAAGACACTTATCTCCTACCAATATGGATGTTTTTACTTGAAGTGTATTGCAGTAATTTCATTCGTGTGACTCCACCTTTCGTTTTCCTTTTTCATCTAAAAGGTATGTGTAGTTATAATTATGCTCAAGGTTATATGTATTCGATTTCCAGTTTCCTCTTACTTGGTCTTATATTTTGTCCAGCTTCCTTTCTACACACATGAAGACGGTCTTTTTTTATTTGTAACTCTACACAACAATTTATGTCATAAATCCCTTCTTCATTGTCACAGCCATAATTTCGAGGCCTTTGCCCCAGTTCCCAGATATTGTACGAAATCCACACAACAAGAATAGTGGAAGCTTCATGAGATTATCCGACTTCTTGACCTTTGCAAAAGGCAGTCCTTTGTCTGGTGTCTTGATCAACATAGAGGTGAAAATTGACTACTTGAGCTTTCTCACTATTATCATCTGATTATGAGCTACAATTGCTTTGGAGGAGCAATCCAATTACTTTTTGAGTTCATATGATTTTAGTTTGTAAGTTCATTCCTTTCGTTGCTGCTTAAGATGTATGTTTAAGCTTTAAACATCCATGTAGCTTCGCTTCAAAAGTTGGTTCATGATGTGTCTCATCCATGAATTGATGTGATGCATGAATAAAGTGTACCATTCCCCAGCTGGGTGGGCCAAAAATGCTGGTAAACCCATTACTAACAACTGTGTGATGTGTGTTGTTCCATTAAATGACGTGGTTTATGATGAATGGTAAATTGGTAGGTATCAATGTATTTCACTGGGACCATAAGCAAAGTTGGGGGAATATCCTTGAAAAGTACTCTGATTCAATCATATTTTTCCCCTGACATGCCAACCTATAATGCAAACTAGACTAGGTAAAAGATTAAAGAGGCGGAGAGAGTATGGTTCGTGTCAATTTAATTGTGGCAACAAGTGTCATCAATATGCTTGTAGTTACCAGTCTATTATGTTATAACATTTTCCTCCATTGGGTTTGGGATCATTGTCGATTCTGTCACACATTTTGTTTACTGTCGTCCATATAGTTTATAGTGACCCATCGCACATACTGTTTCTGCTCATCTTCTGTAACTTATTTATTGATAAGGCTTTTTGTGTAAACTAACTTCATTGTTTTTTGTGTTCACAGAATGCAGAATTTATGGCAGAGCATTTAAGTTATAATGTAATAGATGTCGTAATCTCTGCCTTGAATGAGACAGGCTACAATAACCAAACCGCACAACAAATTCTGATTCACTCTACAAGTAGCTCTCTGCTTGAGAAATTCAAGCAGCAAACCAATTACAAGCTTGTTTACAAGATTGATGAAACCATTCGTGATGCTGATAATTCCTCAATAGCGGATATTAAGGCATTTGCTCATGCAGTTGCGGTTCAGAGGGACTCCATTTATCCCCAAACCAGTGAGTTCGTTATAGGTCAAACAGATCTAGTCATGAAGTTCCAGAAGGCAGAACTTGAGGTGTATGCTTATGTGTTTCGAAATGAGTTTGTTGCTCAACCATGGGATTTCTTCTCAGATGCAACAGTGGAGATCAACACATATGTTGGTGAAGCTGGAGTTGATGGAATCATTACTGAATTCCCATCCACAGTTGGAGCTTACAAAAGTAAAATTTCCTGGACAACTTTGATCTTTCCAGTTTCTATTATTCATTTCCGGACTGCTGATATCATAGTTTTCTAGTGATTTCACACTGGCAATCATGTGACGCTCATAAAAAGATGTGGCCGTTTGATGATTTCTTTATATTTTAAGCTTCTAACAACTGAATATGTTTGGTGACCTTGGATTTGCAGGGAATTTATGTAAAAATCTAGGGAACAGTACGCCAGCATTTTGGAACCCAGTTCAAGTAGGTGGGTTAATGTCATTATTGACTCCACAGTCAATGCCACCAGCCTTGCCTCCAGTGCCACCCCTCAATGCCTCTGATGTTGTTGAGCCACCTTTTCCTAGTGTCACCCAAGAGGCACCAGCCCCATCTGGCGAAACAACCACATCACCACCAAAACCTTCAAGTGCATTCCGATGCATCGTCTCATTGTTCGTCTCACTTGTGGTGGTCTGCACATCCCTCCTGCTTGCCTGAGTCCCTGCGTAGACGCCATTATTCGGATGCAGCTGCACCAGGGGTGCAAGCATTTGTAGTCCTGGGACTACTGATACATATATTTCTGGTACATTTGTCATTCTCTTTTTTGTATCAAATATATAACCTTTTCTTATATTTTTGTTGGGACATATCTTGTGTTCATTCTATCCCATTCTGTGAGTGATTGATCTCCCTGTTAACACTCACACATTTCCCCTTGTAGTGAAAAGTACATCACTAAGCCATGCCTGCAGCTGTTACTCTCTTTGGTCTTACTTAAAACAAGTCAATAATTTATCAGGTTTAATTCTTTATGCATATCCTGGACTTGACTTCTATCTTGGTGATTTTGAGATATGTTCTATTGGTTGTCTTCTCGGATCTTTGTTTCCTGATTGAGACCTCTTGTTTTTTTTTACTCACTCTCCTACAGCCACTACTATGATTTTACATAAGTTGAAAGGACATCAATCAAACAAAGAATTGAGTCAAAAGGATAATTTTGTAAAAGTTTGTGCTTCCAATTTCACTCATACTCCACAAATAAATGCAATGGGTATAGTCCTGAACATGATCAGCCTTAATAGGTTCCAAACCCATGGAGACTACAGAGAATCAGATTCACTGACTTTTGAAGGGTTCCAAACTTCAAAACATGGAAGACATTGGAAATAAGAACATGATTATAGGGCGGTGACACACACTTCAAAATTTTATGATCAAGAGATTTCGAGTTTGACTTTTCTTCGTAAAATTTGTATACCATTTTAATTTTTTTTATTTTTTTTTCTTTATATTAGATCATGAGCCTCCTTATAACAAAAAAAATAGAAGACTTTGAAAGTATTTTAAGATGCCTTTGACACACTGTTTCATCCCCAAATTTTCAGCCAAAAAATATATATCTTGAGTGCAGGGATGGAAATGGGTGGAGGAACCAAAGATAAGTAAGTATACTTAAAAATAACTTAATGTAGTGAATAACTAAAAGGTAATGAATTAAAGAGCATGAGAAACAAAAAAAAAAAACAATTGAAGTTTATTTTCATTTTCATAAACAAGAAGATGGCAACTCCTCGTTCAAGCTACATGAAGAACTAAACCGTGTGTTGCCTACTTGCACATATATTTTGCTCAAGTAATTTATCATATATGCTTTATATATATTTGCAAGTGTTAATCGTGGACAATAACATGTAAATTTCTTTTGTTAGCTAAGCATTTCCAAATAATTACTACTACAATAATTTTGGAACACAATCATAATATCAGATTATTTCACATTATTCTCTACAAAACTTGGGCTACAAGCATGATATTTAGAATATTTTATTTTCTTTTCATACTTTTGGATCTTTGCGAATTAGAATATCATATTATTTCACATCTCTAGCAATTAGCGAATCATACGGTTCAATATATTTTATAGAAATAGACAAAATGCATCCTGATTCAAATATGCTAGGTTTATATATATATATATATATATATATATATTATATATATATCAATTTAATTATAGATAATAAAAAAAATATCCGGCTAAAAATAATTGAAAAGTGAGAAATGAAACATATCGAACACTAGACGACGACCTTAAGCAACCCTCTTTTTTCGAATAAGGATACACCCTCCATCATCGGCAAAAAAAGTCTGTAAACCTTAACAAACAAATCATAAAATGTCTCCACCTTTTACTTTTATTTTTTACTAGTATTAAAAATTGATCTTAAAATCAGTTTTCATGTATTAAAAATTGGAATTTTATTATTATTTCAAAAGTTATTATTAAATCATATCTTAATAGTTGTTTAGATATCTTTACCGTTATTGTTTTTCTTGAAAATTATTGATGTAGTCCACATGATTTATTCTCCTTATATATTACTCTTATTTTATTGTAATATTGTTATATAGATGTTATATTTTTTTAGTTGCTCCACAGTATTCGGGTTACTAGCACCTGACTAATCTGTATCATCCCAGATCGAACACCTGACTATAGTGGATGATGTTTTCAATAAAAAGTTTTTACACGTAGAAGACTCAAACTTGAGATCTTTTTAAATGAGAGGAGCTCCTTAACACTCCACCTGAATTCTGTTGGTTATAGATGTTATATTTTACCCTGTTATGATTTAGAATCATATTCTATTTCAACATTTTTCATCCAATATTTAAAATATTAATAAAATAATTATGATTACCTAGTTATATTTTTTTGTTTGATTAGTTAATTATATATATATACATATAAGATAATGCCGTTGTGAAGAAAAGTAACATTTGCTTCTTCTAACACTATATTCTGTTTAATGTTATAAAAACATATTAGCTTTTTCAATTATTATTTCAGCACGTTACATTTTAAAAAAATAAAATGTATCATTATTTTCTTCTTTCTTACAGTAAAATATCTCTATTTTAAAATATTTCAATTGTTTTTCCTATGTGTTAATTATTTAATATATATAAACTAACCACAAGATATTTAATGTGATTATTAAAGTATCATATTTTAGATTATAAGTAAATGCCATTTATTTTGATATTTCCGACAACAGCATGTCATAAATTGTTATTTAAATATATTTCTTTTTATTTGATTTCTCTTAATTTACATGTGGTAACTTGGAAATATGGCACTTGACTTCTATCCTTATTTTATTAAATGTCTTTAGTTTTATGATATATTAACATAATAAACATATGACATCTCAGGAATACAAAATGTTTTCTTTTTGTAATTTAGATAGCTTTTATATATTTCAATTAATTATGATATATGAACATAGTTTAGTCAAATTTGATTATTTTCTTTGGCACCCCCTAAAATGGCTAGGGGCCGATTCGAGAATTCTCATTTTTATTAGCAGCTAATTTAAATAATCGTAGATTATCACTTTATAAATTATTAGTAACATCACATTATAGTATTTCGTAAGTACTAATAACATAAATTATAATTTAAATTATTAAATATAAAATTACTAAAATATCCTAAAAAATATTAAATTTTACTAATATATTATCTTATACAAACAAAAGGGTAGAAACAAAAAAAATCAATTTTGAACAAAATATATAGAATTCATATTATCAATCATCCGCAAAAAAAATTAAGAGATCAAGAAGATGATGTTAGATAATAGATAATATATTTTTTTAATAAAATATAAATATTTTAAAAGTTAAGTTTAATAAATAATTTTATCAAAAATGCATGTCATCTTAGTGGTAATCTGGAAAGATGTCTCTCATGCATGCTATCAGTGATAATCTAGTTTACCAAATAAGTAAAAAATTATCGGTAATATATTGCAATCAAACATGATAATGTGGTGAGTCCTAATAATTTAAAATTAAATTATCGATAATTTATTTAGATTATCTCATATCAAACGTCCCCTAATTTTTTTTCATCTAATTTTAAACTTTAAATTTATAAATTATAATTCCTAAACTTATACTAGTTTGATTCAATATATTTTAAAAATAAAAATAATCAACACGGATATTTTTTTTAATAACTAGAAATATTTTGATCATGTTGTTTTTTTCTATTTCTTTTAATATTCTTTTACATTAAAGAAGCAAGGGTATGATTGACCTTTCATAATTATTAAAATATCAATAATAAAAGTTTGGATGAAACTTAACGACAAGACCTCAAATCGGAATAACTTTAGGGACTAAAATATTATAAATTTATAATTTAAGATTAGATGAAGAAAAAATATTATATACTTTAATAGGTTGTTAAAGGAAAAAAATTCTAAACTAATTTTTGTTAGTCTCTTAATATGCATTTGATGACCTAGGAATAAGACACTTGACACTAATTTTAATAATATTTATAAATATTGCACTAAAATATATTTGAATATTTAAATATAGTACTAGTATAATACCCATGTGATGTCCTAGGCTAAAGAACCCTTTTTATGGGCCGAGTCTCGTCGAATAACTATCTCCTGGTATTATATTTACTCGCTCTTTTGTGCTTTGTTTGGGTAAGAAGAGAGAAGGGATGGTAATGGGTTGGATGGGAAAGGAAGTCATGTGATAGAGAATGATATACCTTACGTATGAATAAGGAAAGATAAAAAGAACTGCAAGAGCAAAGGGTAGGGCAATGCAAGTTTAAAGATATTTTTGCTTATTGTTTTCTTCCCCTAGAATCTTAAAAGTTTCTTAACAAAGATATTTTTGCCTTTGTTGTTCCATTACTAACCTTCTTTATTTATGAAAATTTTCTTTTGTCTTGTTAATAAATGGCTTAAACTTTATTTTCTTTTTCAATGAACAAATTTCTTTCGTGGTTTTTCATCTCTCATTTCTTTTTTTGTAACGCCCCTAGATCCGAACCTTACCACATCACAAAATATAGCTTTGGAGACGCTATCACCTATCTTTTTTTACTTGACTTTGACCAAAAGACTTACCAATAATATGCGAAAGTAATAACTTTAAAATAAAATTTATTAAAATAGTCTAGCAATATAAATAATTCTTTTATATTATTTCATAAGAGAAAATACATAATTAATAAAAAAATTATAAAACTAATTTGACTCAGGCTAGATTTCTATCATGTGCAAGTTGTCATCCTCATGAACATTTATGTCGCCAGTGCCATCACTTATCAATTGCAATCATTGCATGTAGGATCAAAAGTAGGGGAGACAGTTCTCCCATGAACGATGAAGCCCAATATGTAAAAGAAATAATAAGAAAATCATATATAAAGACATATAGAGCAATTAACGTCAATATAATCATTTACCATGTAATGTCTGTTCAACTTTACCTTTGCACCCTTCCATTACCTCATTTTCTGTTTATGAAAATATAAATAATCAATTCAATTGCAAGAACTTTAATTACATTGTTATGACACAATGTTCAATATTCTCTGTTCAATAGATTCAAGCCCAACTCAATGTATCACTTAGGATCCATTATCATTTCTCATTTTACTATTGTCTCAAGTATTTCAATTATAACAATCAATCAATTAGTAAATCTTTAATCATGAAGGTCATTGGTTTTAACTCTGATGCCCATGAAGGCTAGCTAGGCCTCAAGTTCAATACTCAGTATCAGCCCATGAAGGCTAGCTAGGCCTCAAGTTCAATACTCAGTATCAATTGTTAACCCTCGAAGGAGTCCCATGTTTAACCCGCAAAAGAGTCTAATGTTAACTCCCGAAGGAGTCTGATGTTAACCCTCGAAAGAGTCATATGTTTAACCTCCAAAGGAGTTCAATGTTAAATCCCGAAGGAGTCCTATGTATAACTCCCAAAGGAGTCCAATGTGTACCCCCGAAGGAGTCTTATGTTTAACCTTCGAAGGAGTCCTATTCACCGAGAACTAATTCGTCATCTTCATGTCCAATTTGATAACATGCAACAATCATTTTTATTATCATGCACATCTAAGTTTAATATCATGCAACAATTATCATATAATATCAATAATTCAATAAAAAATTATCTTCTGGTCAAGGAAACACGACCCACGTCCTAGAGGACACGGTCTATGTCCAGCCTGCATCATTTAGGAACACAGTCTATGTCTGAAGAGCACACATAATGTTTCCTAGGAGTTGTCGCGACATGACTGGCGGACACAGCCCGCGTCAAGGGGTGACACGGTCCGCGTTCTGTCTTCGGTGTGGCGATGTCGAAGTGGCGTAGTCTTTGCACGGTCTGCGTCGACGGGCTACACGACCCGTTTCTGGTATGGTGGGATCCTAGGGCAGGACCCGCGTCCAACGAATGCCATCGTTCCTACTAGACAACGAGACAGAGTATGGTCCGTGTTCAGCATGACCGGCCATTTTCTACCTCTCTAATACATAAGATACCACTATTATTTGGTCCTCCTTAAATACACACTTTAGTTAGTTAATTCTCTTCTTCTTCCTCAATTTGAGTTCCTTGCCCTCACGTGTCTTTCCCTTCCTTTAGTCCTCTAAGAGAGAGAAAGAGAGAGAGAGATTAATATGCTTAAGACTTGAGTTTAAAAGAGAAAATAATGAGCTCCTCTCTCCTCTTGACCTTCTTTTATAAGGGTTTACTAGGAATAATCATCGTCAAAATTAACTTAGTCCCTCCTATTTCACTTATGATTATGATTTTTTTAAAATTAGTTTGGATATGATTAGGAATACTATATGATTAAAATTATAATTTGACTTTGACTCCTACTTATTAGTTTTTTAAGAATAAAATATTTGTGACAAGCCCAGGTAATAATGTGAGGAGAAGTGGATTGTTGTAAATTACAATGCTGCACAATCATTTCTTTTCTTTTTAATCATAATTATATCTCACCATATACTGTCTTTTATTTTTATTTCATTAAATTTCTGGAGTTACATTTTCTTTCTTCGTCACTTACCTCACTTTCTGGTCATTTATTTCCATTTGTATAGACTCATTTTTTGTGTTCCTCCCATCCAATCCAGATACACTCGGTCATGGAGAAAGTATTCTTGTCGTTCAAGAATAAAAAGCTAAAAATAAAGTTTTAACCCCTTCTAGTTCCACCTATTTGGAGAAATTGATTTTCTTCACTCCATCACTTAAAAACCCAAACCAAACATCATGCATCTCTCTATCTTAATCCTTCCATCTAAATGGAATAAAATGTGGAACTAAGCAATTAATAGTACCACTTGATAAGTTCTTATTATTATATTACATAATGAATTTTTTATTATATGATATTTTCTAGTATACAAATATTATTTTCTTATATAACAAACCTTTTATTATCAGAAAAAAATTTCAATTAAATGAAAAAATATGATAATAATAATGTCCAGATTGTTGAGATATTTTATATTGAAACTAACAACAATGAAGTATTTTAATGTTAGATGGCGCAGTCATAATTTTCTACAAAGACAATTTAATTTTAAAAAAATCACATTTTTAAAAAAAATCTCAATGTGATCTAGACATTAATAATAATAATAATAATAATAATAATAATAATANTTTGTTAAAAACATATAAATATTATTATATTTTATTATTATTATGTGGCAGAAGGCCATGTGGCTGCTTTGTCTTATACATATACATACATACATACATAAATAGATAAATTACACGAACTGTCATCGAACTTTCACGCATTTTTATTTCGATCACTGAACTTCACTTTGTAATGGGACGGTCATCCAATTGAAATTTTTTTCATGCGCAATCATTATGACCGACTACCGTCAATTTCTAGGTTATCGCGCTTATGTGACATCCATAGAAGTAACTTCTCTTTCCTCCATGTCGATCCATAATATTATAAGATTTTTTCTCTCTCCTAAGTGGCAATAAATAATCTTTCCATTAAATTAATTTATCTTACATGGAAAAAATAATAAAAAATTGAAGGAGTGCTTTCATTGTCAACGACGAGGGAGGAGTAGTGTCGCTGGCGCCCCTCCTCTTTCTATCACTCTCACGCTCCCTCCTTCTCTCTCTTCCTCTCTCTCTCTTCCTCCCTCCCACCCTCCCTTTCTCTCTCTCTATCTATGCGTTGCCCCCTCTCTTCTCCCTCGCTGGATATGAAGGAGAAGAGAGGAGGGGGGCAGCTACTCTCTCTCTCTCTCTCTCTCTCTCTCTCGATGGGGCAGTGGCCCCTCTCTTCTCCCTCGCCGGCGACGAGGGAGAAGAGAAGAGGGAGGCTGCTGCCCCCTTCTCTCTTCTTCTTGCTTCTCTCTCTCTCTTTCTCTCTCTCTCACACACACACACGGCCTCGCCAGAGCCCACATTGTAAACTCCATTGCTGCCCAGATCGACTCCAGCCAGCGACTATATAAGTAGCCCTCTATCGTCCAACCGCCCGTCTTCCCCCGCGGAAACAAGTCCTTCAATGCTTGTCCACTGCCACACCGCCTTCAGCCACTGTCTCCTGCAGCAGTAGTCCATTTAAGCCACCGACCGTTCTTGCCAATCACGCGGGCTTCGTCGTGTCTGGCCCTCTGTGAGGAGTTCGTCCTCAGTGCTTCACATGGTAGGGACATCATTGTCTAGTAGCAACCAGACCTGCGACGATTCGCCAAGTTCGGGCGTGGAGAGGGCTCTGTCAAGGCCCTCGTCGCTGCCGGCAACAACGTCTTCTCCGCCCATCAGGACGACCGAATCATGGTATGGAAGGTGTCCTGCAGTTCAGAGAATGTGTTCCGACTCATCGCTACCTTTTCTACCACCAAGGATTACTTCAACAACTTCTTGTATCAGGATAACTACAACTCTGTGTCATCACCGGCGCGTGTGGATCGAGCATGCAATAAGCATATCCTGCCTTGCGGCCTGCGATGGCGTCATCTACTGGGGCTCCTGGGACAGAATGCTCAAGGTCTAGAGGATGTCAGACACCAAGTGCCTGGAGACAGGAAAGAGAAAAAATCTTATAATAATCTATATCAAAATAGAGGAGAGAGAAGCTACTTCTATGACCTCCATGTACACGAAGTTACCTGAAAATCGATAGTAGTACCGCAACAGGATAGAGGGTAAAGTTGGATGACCATTCACGTAATTTACTCATACATACATACATACATACATATGTATATATTTGCTTATTGTTATTATATTTAAAATAGTTTTAAATTTTTTTGGGACTTTGTTGTCCATTATATATTCAAAATCTTTTATTAATATAAGTATTAACTAAAATATATTATTAGATTTATTTAAAACATATATTATAGCTTGCAAGCGAGCTCACATGCATGCGAGAGCTCACCAGTGTGCTCGCCTGCAACGAGCTCGTCGACGGGCATGTGAGCTCAGAGAGAGAGAGAGAGAGAGAGAGAGAGAGAGAGAGAGAGTAGAGGGAGTAGAGAGAGAAGAGAGACTGGGAGCAATGAAAGAGAGCGTTCGAGAGTGAGGAGAGCATGTATATATATATAGAGAGAGAGGAATAATTTATTTTTAGTTATAAAGGTAAAATAGTAATTTAATAAATTAAAATTTTTTAATCAATTCAATACTAGACAATTGAATTAAACTGTCCAAAAAAAGTTTAGATCTACTTCTGTCTAATTTTATAATTTAAAGTTAAATATAAAATTTCGCGATACTTCGAGGGAGGTTAATGAAAATAATTCAAAATATTAATAAGGTTTTATATTTAGGTAATGTTACATGCCATTCAATATGTTCTAATCATTTATATATGATCTATGCATCTTTAATAGGATACTAAGTCAAGTGGGTCAAAGAATATTGACCGAATTGGAGATTTGATCAACCAAATCTATATTAGAAAAAGGAAATGATAAGTTTATTTGAAAAGCATGGAAGGTACGAGGACCAAAATGAAGGGAGGTGATATAAAATGAAACATAAAATATTGAAGAAGATACAATTATTCTTGAGCATAATCGTGGAAGCGCA
Organism: Pontederia paniculata; assembly: GCA_001647135.1. Taxonomy (NCBI): domain Eukaryota; kingdom Viridiplantae; phylum Streptophyta; class Magnoliopsida; order Commelinales; family Pontederiaceae; genus Pontederia; species Pontederia paniculata. Next base: position 35,316 of record LTAE01001285.1, on the reverse strand, counting down.
AGACTTCTTTGTAAACAATATTCATTTCTCTTTTATTTTATTTTGTGTGAGTTTTATCATTATAAAGGAGAGAAAATTCTATTAAATTTGGAGGGTTATTTTGATAAGAGGTGTACCTTACATCTTGACGGAGAAAACACGATTCAAGTGAAGCGTAAGATTTGATTTTTAAAATGTGTTGATTCTAACTATAAACAAAATATAATTGTTGAAATATGATGACAAGATTTATTCTAATCTCATTTTTTTTACCCTAGAAACATTAAATAATTAGCTTAATGTTTTTATTCTTAATCTTAATCCTTTTTTTATGAGTTCAATCTTAATCTCTTAAATATTTTATATTATTAATAATATAAATATAAAGACGCTTATTCCATTTGGAATGGACTTCATATATCATTTTCCTTCTATGTCTGAAGATAAAATATAAAAAAAATCATCAATTAGAATTACATCAAATGAGTATTTTTTTTATATTTAAACGGTCATAATATGAAAATAATTAATATACTCATTCCTAATATTTTTTATACTGCATTCTTGGATATATATACTCAAATAACTCTAAAATTATAGACATAAAATGAAGAAAACTTGTACATTTTTTTATGCCAAAAAAATTGTACAAATATGATCCATTTATATAAAGTAAATACCAATCCATGTGGATTCTGGTGGCCAATGGCTCTTGCAGCTGTATGTTCATCCCCCCAGAAGCTGTCTCCTACTCCACCTGCTGCTGTTGCTGCTTCGGTGAAGCTTGGGAAAAAGGAAGGCAGAGGTGCCGTATATGTGGCTGCTGTGCCTCTGACCGCCGCCAAAGGCCCCGCCCACATGCTGATGTCCGCGGCTTACTCCCTGAGCCTTTGGGACATGCAGCACTTCATGGTCATCATCAAGCCACAGCCATCCCAATCTCAGGTCTCCCCCTTCTTCCTGCCCCCTTTTTCTTTGTTCATTGATGCCATGTTGTGTTCTTTTGATGAAAGTTGCCTTCTTTATTCTGAAAAAAAAAACGATCTTTTTCTTTGCTTCTGATGCGCTTCTAATTATTCGTCAATTGTGTCAAACAAGATTGTTGGATTTTAACTTCGCCACCATAATCGCAGCGTCCAGGATAAAGATATGAACTTTTCCTTCTGTTTTTATAGAGTGTGAGATTTTAAGGGATTGAAACGACAATTATCAACGAAAGCGTCTCTTCTTTTCTTTATTCGCCTGAATGTTGTTCGACAGAATGCTTTTCAACATTCTATGTTCTATTAAGCAAGAGAGAATCGTTCTTGACGTGGCTATGTAAAATATATCAGTTTAGCACAAAAAAAGACATGGTTAAGTGATACAGAAGCTAATGGATTGGCACCAAACATGTTTTCAGTTGCCATTAGAAAGTTGAGAGAAGAATCAAGAGCACAATGATAGGGGTGACAACGTATAGTAACATTTTACTGTTGATACAAATAACTGTGAAGCACTGATTGGGGAAAGGGTTCTACAAATTATTGCTTAAGTGTCTAATGTGGTGTGCATAGCACATCCAGGGATTCATGCCATTGTTGGTTCTTTGCAGTGTCCTTTCTTCAAAAGAAATCATAATTTCATCCAGAATCGTTCTTGGAGTTCAAAGTTGATGGCATTGACTTTTATGCTTCACATTTTATCTTTCAAATGCACTATGTAGATGATTATTTCAGTGGTCCAGTAAAGCTAATGGTGCAGTGACACTGTTAGCATGTATGATGAATCATGAATTATTTGTAGAATCAAGTGTGTGGTGGTTTACTCATACGCTGGTGATTTACTCATACTCTGATGAGTTTTCATCTTCTTGAAGGTGCTGGTATATGATTTTCAGCCACAAGACCCAGAAAATTTTTATGCAATATTTGCAGTTCTAACTCAGAGGCAAATGCCTGGTAAGTGTAGGTCTAGTTGAAATATGATTGCTTTGTGATGTTGATTTCCTAATCATATGCATGTTTTGTCATTAGCACCCTCGAGTTATGAGTTAAACCAAGAATCACAAGTCTTACCTCCAATTTGGCCACAATCACATGGATATATTGTTGTATTTTTCTTATGATGTTGATAACAACATAAACTAGCTTGTTTTATGAATTATAGCATGTAATGTACTGGAGCAGACAAAGGAACTTACAAGATCTGATCCAGAGCATTCTTGGGGCATGCATGAATTGTTCTTTCTTTTAATTGATCACAGAAGCTGGATTCTAATTGTTCTTCATATTCCATGTGCATTTTCTCTCTTTCAGGAGTTGTTCGGAAAAGAACATTGCGAAGAGTACCTAACAGTAGGTGCTGGCTAGCTGGATTTTCTGATAGCAATGGTACTGATGTGGCCAACAAATTCAGCGCAGATTGGCCAACCAATTTGATTGTGGGTAAACACGACTGCCGCCACTTCACAAATGGTAATATCTCAACCATACTGGACTAGTTAAGTAGGCATAACCTGAGACGAAAGGGGTTCATAAGATGCTCTCCATAACTATTTGCAAATTTGTCAGGCTACAAGTTCAAACGTGAGGATTCACTAAATTTTTTGTCAAATTTCAATAGCTAACTAGTACAGAAGAGGTCCTATAATTTGTTATTTGGAATTAAACATTTTCCTGTTCTCTTTGAAACATTTTAGATCTTGCTAGAAATACCTCTGTTTAAGCATAATTATTGCATTTTATCCTTCTAATATAGATTCTGACTACGTTCTGCAACAGTTATTATGATTGATATTCTGATGAACCAAAGTTTCTCTTTCCTATTTGAAGGATTGGTTGAATGCTTGACCGGAGAAAAATGCATTCTCGACCATCTAAGAGCAATGACCACTATCTGAGTCTCTACATTGTATATTATATGTAGCAATTATGATAGGAATAGTGTTCATGTATCAAGTGTATATATTTGTGGTATGTCTTGTCACTAGTGCAATATTTTGTTTTGGACACAAGATGACAAGTAACTGAGGCTTTCTGCAAAATAGCACACATACAAAGGTTTTACACGGAGTCATCTTACTAGTAGCATAACATGGATTTTGTTCTCTTTAGTTTTTCCTTCCAACTCCAATTAAAGAGGGAAAAACTACATGAGTTGGACACTGAGTTTCTGATCTCTATGAAGATATATGATCGATCGAACTTTCAGTCTTTATCAAGAAAAATATCCTTTTTGTCACTTCAGTTGTTCTTGAAGTTAACTATAAAGTATGCGAGTATTTGACTAGCTCTCAATCTCAGCATGTGTGTTTGAACATGTTTGTTAGAGAACGTTCATACTTACTATGCTGATATATATGATCCATCTGACATATATCCAAATACCGTCTTCTTTTTTTTTGTTGCCTACATCTAGCAACAGAGACTGTTAAATCTCCCTTTTGTCATCATGATGTAGTATTACTTCAACTAATGGCTGAATTAATAGCACATCCACACTAACCATGTCATGTTATCCTCTCACATATGGTCATCAAACTGCCATTAGTCATGCACTCTTCCTAAATATGTTCGCATTTTTATTTGACAAACTATTACCAAAAAAAGAATCACCAATTTGCGATCACTCGTTTGGTCGTAGAAAATCTTTTTTAACCACAAATTAACAGTTGCAAACAAAAGCACCTCAACTTTTTGTGACCAAATACCAAGTGATTCACAAACTTGCAATCGCCCATTGGTAATTTCTAAAATTACCAATTTGATCAGAACTTATCTCTTTATTTTTTCGAACAGAACTTATCTCTTTATTTTTTCGAACATTAAATTAGATGGGTATAGTTAGGTAGATTTAGACCAAGAAAAATATAGTTGTAAATTGAATTTGACATTTCTTCGTGAAAAAAATAAACCAAAAGAATACGATCAAATAAGTGGTTTCAACGTGTGGTAACAACTCTATTTATTTTTTTTTGGACCGGGTTATCAATTTATAGGTACTACAAATTATACTTATGTTATGTAAATTATATAGTTTTGTTATATTTGATACTTTAATGATTTATATTAGTCTCGTATGAAAAAAAGTTGAATAATAATAGTAGCAAGTATTTTATTGATTTCTTAGGGAATTAATTTAATAAATTTAATAGCAGTAAGAATGTGTGTTCTTATATTTTAATATAATATATAACAAATAAAATGGAAAATAAAATAGGGATATGATCTGGATGGTACTATGTCTTATTTTTAACTTCCATAAGGTCTACAATAAGTAGTTTTTTTTTTCGATCAATAAGTGATTTTCCTTTGAATAAACTAATGTCAGTAATATATCAATTAAATCTACATGTTCCTCATCAGAAAAAAAAAATGTATTAATCAATACATCTTTAGCTCTTGATTGTTGAACTAATACAAATGGAGTTCAAGTCAAGTATCCTCTCATAGAACTTGAATTCTACTTGCATGCAACTATAATTGTAAACCCCTACAATTTAACAAAAGGCCCCAAAATATAATTTAATTAAATACCCATAACCTATAAAGGTTTTTTTGCCTAATAAAGTCCAAAACCCACTTACCTAGGGTTGCCCTAGGTATAAAAGGGGGAAGAACCAGCCACCCACCTCATTTTTTCCCTCATGACTATCTCTTTTCCTCTCTTCTCTCCATATACATTCAAGAGTTAGGGTTTGACCTCACCAATAAAAAATGAAGGAAGGAAAGAAAGAAGGGTTAGACACCAAGAAAGAAGAAGATGTTAAGAAAAGGGAGAAATCTAGTCAAGATATGTAAAGAAGATTCAATCCCTTATCCTTTCTTACCTCTTTTTTGTGAATTTGAGAAGTATAAGAACACATGTTCTTAGAAAATAGAAATGGGAGGAATGACAAGTAGGATTTGTGTGCATGAATGTGTATGCTCATTGATTCTAATGTTTCTACTTACAAAAATGATATGCCATGAGTTTTATGATAAATGCCTTGTTCATGTCATGTTACGAAGTTGCCTATACGATGAATGTTATGTTTCTTCATGCTCTGAAATCCTAAATCCATGAAGAAGAGGAATGAACCTTAGAATGTATCATATGAACCTTAGGTTGGAACCATACTCCAAATGCATACCAATTTCATGTTTTCATGTTCAATTAGACATGTCATGTAACCATAGATTTATGTTTTTGGTGAACTATGAACTAGTGTTATCTGGACTGGACCGGATCGGCCGGTCCGACTAGTCCAATCGTCAACCAATGTTAAAATAGTTTAAAACTTACTCTTAAATTGGTATTGGATTCAAACTGGATTGGACTAGTTGAAACCGGATTGAACTGACCAAAACCGTGATGAACCAACCAAATCACATTGAACAGGCCAAAATTATTTAAAAAATAAATATTTTTTTAATCACATAATAATATAAGTTTCCTTGATGACCTTCTTTATTTGATGCTTACTACCTTGCTCTCATATATTGGTGTAATCCATGTGAGACTATGTTGGTTTGTTCTCAACCTCTTAGGATTAAGTATACAAGTCATTTTATACACAATATTTTTTTTCTAATATCAAACATATTATGCTAAACCTAATTATAATTTTTTTGATTTAATTATATTATTTTAATATAATATAATTCATGAATATAATGATATTAAATTAATAGATATTATGATAATATTATGACAATAAAAAAATTTAAAATTAATAAAATTATAATAAATTGAATTTAGTTATAAATACCTTAATTTTGATCATATTTCATAATGGTTACATCTTATTAATATATGTAAGCAAGTAGTTTGATTTAATATATTTTACTAAATTATATTATTTTATTATTATCCGATCCGACCGAACGGTTCGATCGGTCCGATCGGTTAGACTTGAATCAGAGACTTCACTGGATCGTTATCTGGTCCAAGCTTAACAACCTTGCTATGAACCCTAGGATGAAGAACATGAACCCTAAATGAAAACCTAGCTTATATACTTATGAAATGTATGCTCTAATGATTAAATTGAGCATGTTATGAATCATATGGTGGATACTATGCAACTAATGTGTTATTGAGCTATTCACATGATCTCTTTTATGATTCTTCATATGCTTTAGAATCCTAGATTCATGAATAGGATGTACGAGGAACCCTAGAAGGCTCATATGAAACTTAGAATGAAACCTTAGACCAAATGCACTCAAGTTCTTCATTTCCTTATGCATTTAGATGTGCTATGAATCATATGTTTATGCTATGGAATTGTTTATATATCTTTTTAGATCCCTTATATTATGGAACTTTAGATTTCACATTTTGGATGGACTATGAACCCTAAGATGAAGAATATGAACCTTGAATGATATCTTATCTAATATATTTACAAATCAATGTTATCATTAAGTACTTTATGAATTATATGATGAACGTTATATCACCAACATGCTATTGTGATTGCTTACACAATCCTTGTATGAATTCTACATGCTTTAAACCTTAGATTCATGATTATGATGTATGATGAACTCTAATTGTGTGCATAAACCCTACAATGTAATCCTAGATCCCATGCTCAAGAATTCTCCATTTTTATGCCCAATTCGACATACCAAGAACCCTAGAAATTAGAAATTCACATATGAACTTTCTAAAGGAGAATTGGATCCATGACAAATTTCACGGCCCATGAAGAGGGCTTCACAATTGTGAAATGATCTCGGTCACGACCATGACAAGGATGTCATGGGCCGTGAACAAAAAGAGTAAGTGTCACCCCCTTTGGTCACGACCGTGATGAAAAAAGGGCAATAGTTAATACCGTCGGTCACGATCGTGACAAGGATGCCATGGGTCGTCACTTGAAAAAGAAAATGATAGATCATGATCATGATGATGTGGTCACAGTCATGACGCTAGGGGATGTTAAACGGTCATGACTATAGTGACACGACCGTGAAGAAGGAAATGACCATAAGGGGTGACAATCATGCCCATGCGAATTGAGGAGTCACGACCTTGAAGATTGATTCAGGGGCTGTGAAATTGGTATGAAATTGAGATGGCCTTCGGTCATGGTCATGACAAGGATGTCATGGGCCATGACAAATGAAGTCATACCATGAAAGTTCTGTCACGGGCCGTGACAAATGAAGTCACGGTCATGAAAGTTCTATCACAAGTCGTGACAATACACTTGATGCTGAATTTTAAGTTATTGTAGTCCTAATTTGACGTCGGATGCTATTATGTTATCCTCTTGTTCATTTGATCCATTATATGTTATGTTCAATGTTTATAGAATAGAAAAACCTTGTTTGATGAATGTCAATCACCTAGACATCGATATACTTGCAAAAGTCGTATTTAGATTAAGATATACAATATTGGTTCTTATGCTTGATGTGTTGAAAGAATATGAAATATGATGAATTAGTCGAGACAAATCAATAAAGAGGGAATACTTTCCGATAAGTGAAGCTTTTCACTAGTAATAATGATTGAACTTTCCAAGATGGACCCCATAAGAAGGGTGTGGCCTAGCTAGCCAAAGGATCTATTGATATTACTCGAGACTCTTCGTGTAAAGATAAGAATTGATCATATGATTAAATTTAAAGATGTGAATGAAAAAGAACTCAATGGAATCATATGACTAAGATGAAAGAAATTAAAGATGCAAAAATAATGAATATGAACATAAGATATTTATTTGCTTAATGTCTCATGCATGAAATGCTTGATGTATATCATGTTTATGTTATGCCTAGACTTCATGCTATCTTGATCTTATATCGATATATGCTTAAAGATTATACTTATAATCAAGATGAATATTTTATGATGTGCATGTCACATTATGTAGGCCGACCTTTACATACTCTAACCGATAGATTTTCATCTTTCATATTTCTAGATTCATGCAGATGAAGATGCATTATGGACTTGGCATTGGTTTGCTTATGACGATTTTATTTTGCACATAGTTATGTCTAGGTCTTGTAAGTCTTGTTTAAGTCATTAATGTTATGTCTAGTGAAGTTATTTGTTATATTGTGCGTCGAATGATGCTACAACTCTTATGACATTATGGACCCTTATGTAAGGCTATGGATTTACGTCCTTATGTGGCGAGGTGTTGGATGTTGATACTTATGATTTTAATTATATTTTCACTGCCATGATTTATCCTTATCATTATATATTTTCGTTATCATATTATGTTTCAATTATACGTCATGGGTCTATTTTTTTTTTATATAATTGCTTAATGAATTCATATGATGTCCAAAAGTCCGACGTCGTCGAAAGCCCATGCAGGGGCGTTACAATAATTTCTTGGACATTAGTAATTTGAAATATAATTAACAAGGTAGGATAAAATGAATTGGATGAGAACACTAATATATAACTCTTGAATTCCCTTTTGATCAATAGAATATTTAAGGTAATATATAGTTCTAAGTACAAAAAGATTACTACCATTACTCCCCCTTTTGGAAAACAGATGCTTTTCCACATCCGAATTCCTTTTCAATAAAATTTGGAGCTACACGAACTTAGAGTTTTTCTTTTTTGCTTTAGATGTTTTGATTTTTTTTTGTTTCTTTTCATAACTTTCAAACTAAATTATTATTAGTTTTCGACTGCAAAATTCAATTATTTTGATTAGACACAAGTTCCATTCATACATGAACTCTGCATATAGATCGACATGATGCATGCAAAGCCAAAGCACAACATGGAACATTACAACGCCGAGCAAAATTGGATATGTCTCATTTAATTAGTTGTCGTGCCTGAAATTGGGTTTAGGACAACAAGAAATCGACTTCATTTGAATATTTTGATTTCTATTTTTCAAAGGCCGAGTTCCGGGAATTCTAATTTTAAAATACCACTTTTAATTCGATCTTAGTTCTACATTATTTACAATACATTTTAATACCTTTTGCAAAAAAAAAACACTCAAACTCGCATTATAATTATTTATTTGTTTCGAGGAAATAGTTTTTTTTTGACAAAAAAAATATTAATACAAAAATCGATAATTTCTCTAATTTAAACGGGGTAGCTTTTTTTATTCTCACATCTCCTCATGTGTCCTAGTCTTTTAAAAAAATGATTAAGCAAGATTTGTGAACTTTTTGTTACATAACCAAATTATGAAAATTGAATTGTTTTCCCCAAAATCTATGTTGTTTATAAGCGAGAAAAACTTTTGAGCTTTGTTTGAGGCGTCACTTCTGGATAGCATTGAACAATATGTATTAGAAAGAGACTGCGACAGGAACAAGTATCATTGGGTTCCTGTCGGAACCATTTGTGCCTTTATGGAAATCTAACGTTGTTGATTGGGCATCAACATGCATCAGTATGAAACCTTGGTATCTCTCTGTCTCTCTCTCCTAACCACATCAATAATTCAGCTCCATAATGCAAACCGAGGCCCTTCTTGACATGAGTTAGCACTTCAGTCCACCATCCACCAGTTAACAAGTGATACCTTTGATATATAAGAGAGAGAGAGAGAGAGAGAGAGAGAGAGAGAGAGAGAGAGAGAGATTTCAGATGCTTTGTTTTTTGCATTTTGTTAGCTGTCGATCAATTATGTATCCCCTCCAAAACTCCTGTGGAATTGGCATAAAGTGTTTGGTTTCATCTATTTGTTGAGAAAGAAACCAAAGTTTCAGGTATTTGTAGCAATAATTAACTGTTAAGCACTGTCCATTCACCCCTTAAAACAGAAGTCCAGTTCTTAAGTCCATTTGCAAATAATCCTTTGATGCTGATATTTGCTTACCCCTTCAATGAAGTTTAATGGATCTCGAATAATGTAATGAAAAAAAAAAACGTTTCGGAATTCGAATTTTAATTGTTGGAGTTTGATTGTGATATTTTCTGATTAATTGTTAACTAAAAGGCAGCATCAATAATCTTTGAGGGCATGCTATCGAAAAAGGGAACTGCATAAAAAATTCCAGGAAACCATGTAAGAAACAAATCGAAGTTAAGCTTTGAATTAATATAAACTAGTAGCAGCGTTAGAACTTCAGAAAGTGTAACTGGTCCACGGGAAGTTAAACAAAAAATTTATCCTTTCCATTTACAGTTCCACATGGAACATTGTCAGAGATGCAAGTTATTGCAAAAACTTCCAGCCAGTAGAAACAATGAGTTTCATACATGCAGACAGACTCCAAGCTCCATTTCTCCAAATACCATCAAAATAAGCTCTGTAATAAATTTTCAGATAATGTGAGGTTCAAATATCAGTCATTACTTATGATATTTGAATTAATATTTCTTAAGCATGCTTTTTTAAAATGTGCAATATCAGTACCAAATTTATGTTTAACTTTTTTTTTTCTCCAGTAAAGAAGTGGTGCTATAGAGTACACCGACAACAGGTTAGAATCTCGACTCGTAATCGAGTCCGACTAATTCGATGTTTGCTTTCCGACTATGGAGTGCGAGACTCCTAATAAAAATTTTCAACGTACATAGAGATCCAACTCCAAATCTACTTAATTTTTTATTCGGTAAAACTTCTAATGTGCTACATGTCATACATCAAAGTGCCCTTTCCTTCTATTATATTATATACTTAATATTAAAATAAAAAGAACATTTTATTAGTGCCTCATCAGAAATCTATAAATAAGCAAACCCCTCCCTCCATTTCTTCAACTACACCAACAGGAACACAATTTTGAGAGCATACAACAGCCATTAATTCCAATGGCTGATCAAAGAGTGCTTTCGAGCTCAGAAGACCTCAAAGCTCCACTTCTTCCCCTCCATGAGCCTCCACAGAGCTCCATGCAGCGATTCCCTCTGCGACCAGTGTTCACCACGAAGAACCTGTTCATACTCTCCGGTCCTCTGGCGTGCGCGCTAATCTTCCTCTTCGTCGACCTCCATGGCCGGGCGTCGAGCAGGAACATGCTGGCCGTTCTCGCGTGGGTGTTCCTGTGGTGGCTCACCGAGGCCCTCCCCATGGCCGTCACCTCCATGGCGCCACTGTTCCTGTTTCCCATCTTTGGCATTGCCACCTCCGATAGCGTCGCCAAGTCCTACATGGACGACATCATCGCCCTCGTCCTTGGAAGCTTCATACTGGCGCTGGCAGTGGAGCATTACAACATCCACCGGCGACTGGCACTAAACGTGAGCTCATGGCAGATGCATCTTTACGTACGGTTTCATTCACAGCATGCTGCTCTCACGTTTCTGAACTTTTTCTGCTGCCATTTTTGGATATGTCTCGCAGATAACTTCCTTGTTCTGTGGAGATCCCCTGAACCCGCAAATGCTGCTGTTGGGGATCTGCGGTACGACGGCCTTCGTGAGCATGTGGATGCACAACACACCGGCGGCCGTGATGATGATGCAGGTGGCCACGGGGATACTGCAGCGGTTCCCGGCCGGAGACGTGGCGCATCCCGACGTACGAAGGTTCGCCAAGGCGGTCGTGCTCGGGATCATCTACTCAGCGGCCGTGGGCGGGATGAGCACCCTGACGGGCACCGGCGTGAACTTGATCTTGGTGGGGATGTGGCAGCGCTACTTCCCCCAGGGGAAGCAGATCAGCTTCAGCAGCTGGTTCTTCTTCGGCTTCCCTCTCGCTTTGTTCGTCTTCTTCACACTGTGGGGGATCCTGTGCCTCCAGTACTGCTCGAAGAGCTCGAAGAAGACGCTCTCTTCTTACCTGGACAGAGCACACCTCAGAAAGGAGCTAGAATTGTTAGGTACTTTGCTCGCACAACCATCAGAACCACTCTGTTTTATGATACAACTTGAAGACCGTTCATATCTGACATCCTCTGATGTGTTCTTAACTTGTTAAGGTCCAATGGCCTTTGCTGAGAAGATGGTGTTAGCAGTATTTGGAGTAAGCCAAAGATTTGAATACTCTTGCATGCAAATAGTTCATCGAATTCGTTGATGGAGTTAACCATGTTCAGAAATTTCTGTGTGCAGTTGCTTGTGCTCCTATGGATGACCAGAACCCTCACGAATGACATCCCTGGCTGGGGAGCTCTCTTCCATGGTAGTGTGGGCGATGGAACTGTCAGTGTAAGATCCTTGAAACAATTCCAGTAGAGAATGACGAAGACCGAAAGGAAATCTCTGAAACTATTTCCTCCATGATGCAGGTCATGGTGGCCACCTTGCTGTTCATAATTCCGAACAAAAAGAAGGAAGGAGAGATGCTGATGGACTGGAACAAGTGCAAGAAGCTGCACTGGAATATCATCCTGCTGCTCGGAGCTGGCTTTGCAATAGCCGACGGCGTACAGACCAGTGGCCTTGCCGACGTGCTCTCGGAGAGCCTGGACTTCCTGAAGACCATGCCGTATCTGGCCATTGCCCCTCTTGTATGCCTAATTAGCGGCACGATCACGGAATTCACGTCGAACAATGCCACCACCACACTTGTGGTTCCCCTCCTGGTCGAGCTGGCCAAGAACATGAAGGTGCACCCGCTGCTTCTAATGGTGCCAGGAGCCATTGGAGCTCAGTTTGCCTTCCTGCTGCCCACCGGCACACCTTCGAACATAGTAGGATTCACATCCGGGCACATCGAGATCAAAGACATGATCTTGACTGGGTTGCCGCTTAAGATTGCAGGGACTGCAGCTCTGTCATTGTTCATGCCCACATTAGGTGAACATCCTCTTCCCTGATCCATCATTTGGATGCTTACTCTTACAATTCTTCAATTATCTGTACTTAAATAAACTTATTTGAATACATGCAGGTGCACTTGTTTTTGCAACAGATTAACAGACGTAAGAAGTCCAAGTCTGGAAAATTTTATAGGACCATCTTGTACAGATTCCTGAGCTCGTTATAGGAACTATGATTACAATGTCTCATTTTTTGTTACTCTTTTATTGTATCCACAATCCAATTAGAGTACCTATAAACAGAAACAATTTATGTGTTTTCTATTGTTCTACCATCTCAACTGTCTCGATGCAGTGATGACTGATTCATTAATTCAACTGGTTCTTGTGTGCACCCAAATTGCAAAAAGTTGGGGACTTGTCGATGCAGTTGTTTCGGTTCAGGCTAATGAACTCAAAAAAATTGCAGGTGAAGTACATCAGAAACAGGAACAAACAAATATATAAATTGCAAGAAAGAATATTTCAGAGAACTTGAAGTATAAGTTCAAAAGTTTTCACGACTCAGAACCTTGTCAAGGCAAAACTTTTTAGTCTGAAGGGGTCAATCAACAGCCAAAGCAGAACACTTGTGAAGCATATATAAAATCTATGTCAGCCTTTAGTTCAATTTTATTTTAGTGATTCATAAGGGATGGTTATGAGCAAATAAATTGCTGCAACTAAATTAATTGTGTACCTTGTGAAGACAAACATTGCTCCGCTCATTCATTCACTAATCCTCCCTGCATGCTAATTAAACTCAGCAAGCAACAATTTTCTTTGCCTTGAGCCTCCAATTTACCATCTTATTCACTGATCAGCTTTATCCAACCTACGTGTTCAGATATCTCAATCACATCCCTTAAGCTTGTTGCATGTATCGACCGCATGCATCACCATATCTCTATAAGGAATCAGTCAAAATCATGCCACTGGAGTAGGAAAGTTGAACAAGCTACTCATTTCCAGGATTCCTCTAAGCTTCTGTGGACCCTCATGATGATATTTAATTCAGGGGTTTCTGCCAGAGGATATCACCCTGTGTGGTTTTATTAAATCACAACAGATGGCCTTTTGATAAGAAAAAAAGTGCCAGCAGGTTGCTTTTGCAATTTCGTAGGCAACATTAACGTCAGCAAGGACGCTTTTTGGATATTCTAATTTGTGTCTTGTCCTACTGGGTTCAAGTTCAACAGATGGCCTCCGGGTACTGTTTGATTCATTCTGTCATGGTATGTTTGATTCTTCCTGTTTGGTTTAACTAGTTAGCTGTTGAATCCGGAAAGAGGAAATTTTACAGATCAAATTCCGCTCTGTAGCAGGAATGAAGAACAGTTAATTCTGATGAAGCCTGCACAGTGAGTTCAGACAAGGGAGACACAAGTCTTTCTTCTTATCAGAGTCTGCGTTACTAGCCGTCGGTAGTTGGTCTGCATCATTAATAATGCAAGTGGGAATGAGGTAGAAGTTTGATCGTTTCAGCTTAACACATGAGGACAGAGAGCAGAGTGGCCCATGCACGCTGTCACCATTCTTATCTTAAGCAGTCAACTAAAGGCCTCAATTATACCAGTGACCCTGTCCAGAGAGGCACCAGTTTCAAGTGCTAATACTCGCCCACAATCCAGCAGCTCGTGATGGAATTGAGACGCCGCAGGAATCCAACCTCCATTTGTCCCACAACCAAGCTGTTTCTGAGGCAATCTGTGAGCTCAGAAAGAAACAGGCAAAGCCTCTTGCAGCTGCAGCTGCAGCAGCAGCAAACACTAATGGAGATCGTATATATACCTGGTGGATGTGCAGCACAGGAAGAACAACCAGCTTTGATTCAGCTCATTCCAAATGGATAAGAATTGCTACGACCCGAAGGCTCCATTGCTGCCAGTTAGCAGCCCTCCGCCGCTGCCGCCGCAGCCAGGGACCAACCTCCGGCTGAAGCATGTGCTGAACACCAACTTCCTAGCCACACTTTTCGGTCCCTTCGTCTGCATGTCCGTATGCCTCTTCGTTGACCTCGACGGCCGGAGCGCCAGCAGGAACATGCTCGCCGTGCTCTCGTGGGTCTTCATATGGTGGCTCACCGAAGCGGTGCCCATGCCCATCACCTCCCTGTCGCCGCTCTTCCTCTTCCCCCTGTTCGGGATCGCGTCGTCGGAGGTGGTCGCGAAGTCTTACATGAACGACGTCATCGCCCTCATGCTCGGCAGCCTCATACTGGCGCTGGCCGTCGAGCACTACAACGTCCACAGGCGGCTCGCCATAAATGTGCGTCGGAGTTCACCTTCTACGTACTCTTTTCTTTTCCATGGTTTGGCTTTGTTTAGATTTATAGAGCTCTAATGGCGGCGTCGAAAGATATCAGTGACTAATCAGAATTTGACGTGTTACAGGTGACCTTGCTGTTCTGTGGAGACCCTCTGAACCCTCCTCTGCTGCTGCTCGGCATCTGCGCCACGACAGCGTTCCTGAGCATGTGGATGCAGAACACGGCGGCGGCGGTGATGATGATGCCGGTGGCAACCGGCATACTGCAGTGGCTCCCCGAGGGCGGCGCCGGGCTGAACCAGGACGTCGACCGGTTCCGCAGGGCGGTAATCCTTGGGGTCATATACGCTGCGGCCATTGGAGGGATGTGCACACTGACGGGCACGGGCGTCAACCTCATACTGGCGGGCATGTGGTCGAGTTCATTCCCAGAAGAGACGCCCATCAGCTTCAGCACCTGGTTCATGTTCGGCTTTCCCATGGCCCTCATCATATTCCTGTCGCTGTGGGCTCTGCTCTGCCTCCTCTACCTCTCCAAGGGTTCAAGCGGCGTCCTCTCCGCCTACCTGGACAAAAGCAGCCTCAAGAGAGAGAAGGAACTGCTAGGTGAGCTTCTCGAGTTCATGTCGTGTATTAAGCATGGCATACTTCGTATCGAGTAACAGCATACTGATCATGTTGAAGTGCTCGGTTCCTTGCAGGTCCGATGGATTTTGCTGAAAAGATGATCTTGACTGTGTTCGCAGTAAGTACGACGTGTTCTTACAGATTCCTAAGTTATGAACAGTCATATGAAGCTTGCAATCTGAATCGCTTTGCTGTTCCATGTGTATGCGTGCAGGTCATGGTGGCCTTGTGGATGACGAGGAACATAACAGAGGACGTCCCCGGATGGGGGTCTCTCTTCCATGGCCGAGTGGGCGATGGAACGGTCACGGTAAGTGCATGCATGGTGGCCATGGATCTGGTCGACGACGTGCATGCTGGTAACAAATGATTAATCGCTCTGTTACCTCGTGCAGATCATGATGGCGACGATACTGTTCATAATCCCGAACAAGAAGCAGGAGGGCGAGAAGCTGATGGACTGGAACAAGTGCAAGAAGATCCCGTGGAGCGTGATCCTGCTGCTCGGCGCCGGGTTCGCGATCGCGGACGGCGTCCGGTCGAGCGGGCTGGCGGACGTGCTGTCCCGGAGCCTGGGCTTCCTGGGGGCGGCGCCGCCGCTGGTCGTGACACCAATGGTGTGCCTGGTCAGCGGCAGCATCACGGAGTTCGCGTCTAACAACGCCACGGCCACGCTCGTGATCCCCCTCCTCATCCAGCTCGCCAAATCCATGAGCATCCACCCGCTGCTCTTCATGGTTCCCGGGGCCATCGGGGCGCAGTTCGCGTTCCTGCTGCCCACCGGCACGCCCTCTAACATCGTTGGGTTCTCGACCGGGCACATCGACATCAAGGACATGCTCAAGATTGGATTCCCCCTGAAGGTGGCCGGAGTTGCCGCGCTGACGTTTTTGATGCCCACTTTAGGTACACAAAATCTTAAAAGAACCTTCGTCTTTGTTTTGATAAATCTTTTACTGAATCTTCATTTCTTGTCTTGTGCAGGTGCGTTTATTTTCAAGACTGGCAAAGCATGAAAGAAGAATTTATTGCCAATTTTTTTTAGACCCATGTATGTAAATATACAATTGTATCAACCTTGATCCCTTGTATATAGCATCAATTTTGTCATAGGAAATCATTCTTCTCGTCTTCTGTAAGGAATGCAATAATAAAGTTTTGCTGGTACAAGTTTCATTCATTTCATATTTGAAAATTAAAGAAAAAAAGCTAAAGATAATAAAAGTTTTATTCATCTCTCAACAAGAGAACTTCTTAAAACTCCATGTTTTAACCTCTCTTTATGGAAGCTCAAACACTTGAACTGCCCACTTGTTAATTGTTTCACGAGCTTAGACGTGACATTCTACAAGAATCATATAGCTAAAGTTTGCCACAAAATTGGGAAGGAAATAGAATTTCCTCAAGTCATATATAGGAATTAAGAAGTACTTTGCTCAGCACAAATGTATCATGTATACACTTGGTACAATCAGGTGTAGGAATTTTCCATGACATGTATCACATAAACAGTTGGGCAAGAAGTTCTTCAGTGCCATCCATATAAAAACTCTTTAGAAAATATAATGGAGAAAAGGTAACAAAAATCAAATTAAAATCCTTTAGCCTAATTTTAAGAATTGGATGGATCTGCATTCAAGGAATCTTGTCGCTGGATTTCTTACAATGATGTCCTCTTCTCCACGGCGAATCGTATTCTGGTGATGAACTCATCAATAGTCATGGTTCCAAGCTCACCGCCGAACCGTGACCTAACAGTAACAGTTCCTGTCTCAACTTCCTTGGGCCCAACAACGGCCATCAATGGTATCTTCTGCTTCTCAGCATTTCTTATGAGTTTTGGCAGCCGCTCACCATGGCAAACCTCTGCTCGGATGCCAGCAGACTTCATCTTTGATACCACCTCATTGCAGTATTTGATCTGAAACCAGCATGGAAATTTAAACTTAAGTTCTGAAATATTTAGCCTATAGTGGCTTGCCTTTCTACACAATAAGATAAATATGAACATTATACATGCTGTCAAAATTGACTTGACAAACTAGCGCAACAAAGAAGAGCATATTACATTCATGCCTGTCTCCCTTCTTTAGTTAAAATTGAGGTTCCAAGATGTTAATAATGCTATTTGAAATAAAGAGAAGAAAAAGTGACTGATCTCAAGTCCGAAGTTAAGCACTATAGCGCAAGAAGTAAACATCAAATTGCAAGGAAAACAAAGAGCACATATAACACTACAACCAAGAATTCAAACACCAAAATTTTCACAGATAATAAAAGTTTTATTTGAATTACTGTCAACAAATTGTAGTGAACATGAGAGCTCACCCCAGAATCAGTCACAGGCAAGAGACGAGCTTGGACTGGGGATATCCAAAGTGGAAAATCACCTGCATAATGTTCTATTAGAACACCAAAAAACCTTTCTAAAGACCCAAGAATAGCTCTGTGGATCATGATAGGACGTCGCCTATCAGCATTGGAATCCACATAAGAAATGTCAAACCTCTCAGGCAAATTGAAATCAACCTGAAATAAGACCAAAGAGACTTGAATCCAATTTACATTCAACTACTCCATTTGCAAATACATGAAATGATAAAATCCGAGTTTCCACAAACATACAACATATGCTTACCTGCACTGTCGAGCACTGCCACTTCCTTCCAAGAGCATCTTCTATTTTTAGATCAATTTTGGGTCCATAGAATGCACCTCCACCTTCATCTATCTGATATTCCCAACCCTTGTCGTTTAAAGCATCTTTAAGGGCGGAAGTTGCCTTTTCCCATATGCCATCACTACCTACAGATTTCTCTGGTCTAGTTGAAAGATTGACTTCATATTTCTCAAAGCCAAATTGATTTAATATCTCCTCCGTTAGGTCAAGAACACCTCTGATTTCCCCCTTGATTTGGTCTTCCAAACAGAATATGTGAGCATCATCCTGCATCAAGTAAGCAGCCCTTACTAGAAATATGTGCATTATACCAAATGGCAGACTAAGGTGCTAGAATAAGATATATCTTGAACCTTCATACAATAACTACAATGAAGTCTCCAAAAAAATATATAATGGATTCATAAATAAATAAATAGAAAAATAGCAATTAGCATGATAATATAACAATGAAACAGACAACTGATCGAGTGGTATGTTCCCATTTATCAATCTAGTGGATGGCATATGAAATCTTGAAATGGTATAGTAGCAACAAGACCAGCGACATGAACAAATGTTCCTTCCGCCAGAGATTATGGTGTAAAGAAACACGGGTGACTTCAGAGATTTATTCTGGTGACTGGTTTTTTCCTTATCAGATGTCTTAGCATGTCAGTTCTTGGTGAACAAACACTCATCACAGTCTAACCTTTATTGTCAGGATAAACAAAACTTCAAGTTAGCAGTTAACATTTCACCACGAGATAGAATTTCAACTCTAATCACATTTTTTTAATTGTCAAACTGGTTAACTGATGTTGTCAGTAGTCATATTGGTGATGACCACTACAGATACAAGGTTTCAATATCATGTCTGCATGAAGTCCTACTTTCGCACATATAACCTCTACATTTCCACAACATTCATAAAGCTCTGGGTCCATTGCGTTGTATAAATGGAAGGAAATTTTCATAAAAGAAAATGGATCCAAAAGGAATGGAATATTTACTATATGCCTAATGTCATAGAATAAAAACACAAGTAGATCACTGGTGACCAATCACAGAAGAGCCATTAAAATTTCTGACAAGTGAACCCCAAAACTGATAAAAGGGAAAATGCATGTAACGGTACCTGGGTAAAACCTCTCACACGGAAGAGTCCATGCAAGCTACCAGATAGTTCATATCTGTACACAGTTCCCAACTCTGCGACTCTAATAGGAAGATCCCTGTAAGATTGTAGCTTTCTCTTGTACACCAAAATGTGATAGGGACAATTCATGGGTCGAAGTTGATAGAGTTCATCTTCCACATCCATCTGATCATACATATTCTCTTTATAAAAGTCCAAGTGGCCACTAATTTTCCAGAGATCACCCTTTGCCACATGAGGAGTGTAGAGCAATTCATAACCATGTTGCAAATGAATTTTCTTCCAGGAATCCTCAATAAGGTGCCTAATTATAGCACCTTTTGGATGCCAAAACACCAGTCCTCCACCTGCGTCTTCCTGAAAATAGGCCAAAAAGAAGATTGAGCTACTCTTAGAATATGCAAGTTAGGATGTTCAAACAACATATTTAACCTATGGTTTTGCTGAACCCAAAATTCTGTCATTTCTTGAAGGGAATTGCCTAAATTTCCAAGAGCAAACTTCAATATGTAATGGGTAAAGAAGAAAAAAAGATGCTCTAGATAGATTCACGTTGATTTTTTGTACACAGAGAAAGTCGAATAGTGGATTCAACTATTTTCTAACAGAGCTATTTAATAAGCAAGCTTTTCAATTCATTATACAAATCATAAACTGGATGAGTTTATGAGTTTACCTATACAAACGCATCAAATTTCTTTAGGATCGCAAATCGAGCTGTGCTCGATCAGACTTGCAAACAAGTTCGTTCGATTTGTTGAAATTGGTTCAAACACATGCGTCAAAACGTTCACCCTTGAAACTTGGGGTTTGGAGGGTTTTCTTGGAAAAAATGGGGAAGTAAGCCCCAACTCATACCTCACAACATCTCCATCAGAAAAAAAAACCCAAACTCCTTCAAATCCCTAGTTCTGCCGCTCAAAAGCCTCGAGTCACTGATCTCTAGTGGTCCATCGAGGTTCCGACAACATCCTACCTCGCATCCTTACTCCTATGAATTCTTTCCTCGTCATCTCTTGCCATCCTATGGTTCTCAATCAAGCAGTCCAGACTCCATCAACAACATATAAACGCTCCGTTCAAGGTGGCTGTCAGCCAACAATCCTCGCAAGTCGTGGCTATTTCATGTATGAACCTATGTTACAATTTTTTTTACATGAACTATTTCCTCTTTCTCTTCATATTTCTTCTCCTGTTCTGTAGCTTTTGATATGCAGACTGTCATGTGAATATAAAGTTGTATGGGCTGTGAAGTGTGAAGCAAATAAAACTTTGAGTTCAATGAGGATTGTCGTGAGCTAATTTATTTTTCTACATTCGGACTGTTACTCGCAATGTATGCATGCAATATGTGATTCTATTTTTCTAGTTCAGAATTCATTTTTAGCAATTCTTTTTTCTGTTTCATCTTAGGAGTGCTTTTTTTTCATATTAGGATTGTTAAGATATAATCTTAAGCAAGCTTATGCTGAACTGCAGACTGCTCACATGGGAGATAGAATTCACACTTATGTTCATTTGACTCAATCTTATTACTAAACTACAACTGCACATTTGTTTCATATCTCGTGGTTTATAATTTACCTTTCTAGTGCTGTAGTGCATGGATTTGACATTGCGGATTCATTACCTATTGAATCTAGAATGCTAGATATGTAGTTTTTTTTTAATTTTGAAGTAGTGATATGTCATTATATTACTTATTAGTTGACCTATTTTGATTTTTGAATTTTTGTTAGTGATTTCATTTTAAGAGAATACATTATAGATTCAGAGGATTTTATATTTTTTGGTCCCCCAAAGATGTTTATTTTATATCTTAGGTATATATTAATTATTTTATAATGGGAACATAGACTCTACGAGTTAACGGTACGAATTCAAAATGAGTCACGAGATTAGCTAAAATCTCAATATTAACAAGCTTAAAGCATTCAATTTTCTACTCTTTTACAAATTAAAAAAATTATCTGGAACATGAGGCTACACAGTTAAGATAAAAAATATAAAAGTTAAAGAAAAAACCATTCTATTTTTTAAGGTTCCCTTGTATGTTTCAATCAAGATGGATCAAATGCTGCAGGGCTATATGAATATTTTCTCAAATGAAATCATGGAGAACTTGATTCCTCTGAAAGCAACAAGAAAGAAGATAGGTATAGATAAATGCCTGTATGGAGAATAGATCAAGATCTTGACCAAGGCGCCTATGATCACGACGTTTTGCCTCTTCCTTTAGATGAAGGTAAGTTTTTAGTTGTTCTTCACTCTCCCATGCTGTGCCATATATTCTTTGCAACATGGGTTTATTCTCATCACCTCTCCAGTATGCTCCGGCAACAGATTCAAGTTCGACAGCTTTCTTGTTTATATGACCAGTTGATTCAACATGGGGTCCAGCACAAAGATCCCACCATTCATTCCCTATGAAAAAAAAGAGGAAAGTGAGACAGAAATATGTACAAAATACAGAAATAATGCTGGACCTACATTACTTCAACCTCAATGGCGAATAGTGAGCTACGAAGAAATTGCAAGTATTACCTATATGGTAAATTGTAATAGGCTCTTCCTTGATGCTTTCCAAAATCTCTAGCTTATATGGTTCATTCAGGGCCATAATTCGTTCTCGAGCCTCTTCTCTGGAGACTTCTTCCCTTACTAGTGGAAAGTTTCGGCTAATTATACGATCCTACAGATGATGCAAGAAATAAATTCTGTACCCTGAAATGATAAGCTAATGAATGTTCCTTCAATTTAGAAGCATGTCCTGACTAACTTCAGAACTACATCAAGGCAAATAAGATTTGGATACCATTTCCTTCTTGATTTTCTTCAGATCCTTGTCTGTCAGAGGTTCCATATCGAAGTCATAATAAAACCCATTGTCAATCCATGGCCCGATAGTGACCTTAGAACCAGGGAAGATCTTCTGAACAGCCATTGCCATAACATGAGCGCACTGCATCAGGATAATCAGGCTCAATCAGATAATTTGCCATGGAAGTAAACTTCCAAAATTATCAAACTTGACTACTTGGAACCAAATGATGTCCAGGACATAGAATTTGAAAAATGCCATAAAGTTTTAAATTTGCAATCGCTCAACAGATTCACAAGCATGATCCAAGAATTAATCTAGTGGTTAACCAGCAATCTTGTGATATGGACTGTTGAAATAGATAGTTTCCTTTTTGTATCAGCATTTGTTTTTATTTGCAAATGGACCGAATCAACAAATTCCTGCAATAAGACTCATAAAGGACATATTTTCCCACAAATTTATCATCCTAAAAGGCATGTATCAAAGGGGAAGATATAGTACCGTGTGTCGGACTCGAAGCAACTTCTCCGAAGACTCGTTGGTGGGGAGGACGACCCTCTCCTCCGTCGGCTCTTTCTTCGGACCCGTCTCCTCAGTTGCTGCCGGCGCCTCCGAGGCGACCGCAGCGACGCTTCCGAGGAGGGAGTAGGACGAGGCGGAGAAGGAGAAGGAGGGCAACCTGTGGGGTTGCTGTTTCGAAGGAAACGAAGAGGCGACAGCGGAGGTCCTCCTTGGAGACGGTAGGAGGAGCTCTCGCCGGCGATGACGAGGTGCAGTTTGGGAATTGGAAGGGGGGAGGAGGAGAAGGAGGAGGGAGGAGGAGCGCGAAGCCGTGGACATTGTTGTGGACAAAGGAAGCAAGTGCCGGCAACTGCCTCCGTGTAGTGCCGTTGCCCGCTCAATCTTTTCTTCTGCAGACGAGGGGCTTTGTGGTGAGAATTATCTCATTTTTCCTAAAATAATAATAATAATAATAATAATAATAATAATAATAATAATAATAATAATAATAATAATAATAATAATAATAAAAAATGGGATGAAGTTCAAAAACTTAGACTAGTTAGGCCCGCACATGAGTTAAAAAAATGAATATATATATATGGGATTAATGAATATACAGCACACCATATCTGTCGTAAATTACAACTCATTCTTTTTAACCCTTTGATTTAGATCAGATGGGTTGTCATCTTCCCTTTTTTTTCCTATTCGTGTTTAGTCCTATTGAAATTCCTCCAATTTTCCAAATTCCAATCCATATTGGTGCTGATCTATGGGAGAGATCCCTGCTGCTATACTCTTCATCGTATTCTGATACCAAGGAAGTCGCTCATTAGCCCATCAGAGCCCCCACCAAGCTTTTCGGCGACGCTCATCCATGTTGCACAAGCCCACGCCTGAAAGAGCCCGTCGATTAGTCTACTACCTCCATTTGCAAGCGAGTTCATCAGTAGCGTCGTTCTTCATTTGAGACCAAAATCTGTTCCTCCACCGCTGAATCCATCTCCTCCTCCTCCCATAGGATCACTCATCAAATTTGCAGAGAAAAGTATACACTAATTCATGCTTCCGTTTGCATCAAATGTGAGGAAAAATAAAATTGCAAACTTCATGACTGAAAACACACATCAAAAGCGAGGAAGAAGGAAGTAGCTAATGTATAAAAAATAGAGCGGACGGTTGGAGTTGATCTTAATGTAAAAAAAAATAGAGCGAATGGCTAGATTTTATTTAAAGATGAGCTGCAATTTACACAAGATATGATGTGTTGTATATTCATTAATTCCTATATATATAAAGTTTAACGAGTGTATAAATCACTTTTTGATTTATATATGTCAATTAAGTATTTGACGGTTAAGATTAAATCTGAAATAAGTAATTTATTTATGAATAAAGAAGTTAGTTTTATTTTTGGATAAAAAAAATTAACTATTTGTGTTAGATCTAATTCCAACTGTCATACAGTCAAAAAATGATTTACACACCCGTTAAACTCATATATATATATATATATATATATAATCCTAAGACTTTAGAATAATTCTCCATCCATCTTTTCTATTTATATTTTTCTAATTTTTTTAAATATTTTAAAGTATTAAATTTATTATCTTAATTAATATAATTATTTCATCATAATAACTTTCCCACTATTTTAGTTTCTCTCTCCTTTCACCCATTTCTTTCTCCATCCGTCTTTTCCATTTGTCCTCTCCACTCTTCTCTCGTAATTTTTCAATTTTTTTACTAATTCTTAATTTTTTTAACTTGTTGAATTTTTTTATTTAATCACTTACTTTGCATTCACCATCACATCCTAATCAACCTCTTCCATATCTCATAATTGTTTTGTCTCTATTTACAAATATTACACATCCATTAGGCATACATGGGGCTGAAGCTTCATAAGCACGTCATTTGCGTTGTCGTTGATGCAAACAGTTTCTCACGAAGATCTTCTCGAAGATCGTGGCTCCAGTACATATTCAGAAGGAGAGTGTGCGCTCTCCCTTGGAGTCGTTAGTTTTCCAGTCTACGATTAGAAACTGCTTGCTCATCTCTGACCGCAGGTCATCCACTCGAGGTGAGAATATATGTAACACCTCATATTTGAAGAGAGCCACTCGTCGAGGTTCTAATTGTAGACTGGAAAACTAACGACTCCAAGGGAGAGCTCACACTCTCCTTCTGAATCTGTACTGGAGCCACGATCTTCGAGAAGATCTTCGTGAGAAACTGTTTGCATCAACGACAACGCAAAGGACGTGCTTATGAAGCTTCAGCCCCATGTATGCCTAATGGATGTGTAATATTTGTAAATAGAGACAAAACAATTATGAGATATGGAAGAGGTTGATTAGGATGTGATGATGAATGCAAAGTAAGTGATTAAATAAAAAAAATTCAACAAGTTAAAAAAAATAAGAATTAGTAAAAAAAATTGAAAAATTATGAGAGAAGAGTGGAGAGGATAAATGGAAAAGACGGATGGAGAAAGAAATGGGGTGAAAGGAGAGAGAAACTAAAATAGTGGGAAAGTTATTATGATGAAATAATTATATTAATTAAGATAGTAGATTTAATAGTTTAAAATATTTTAAAAAATTAGAAAAATATAAAGAAAAGATGGATGGAGAATGATTCTAGAGTCTTAGAATTATATATATATATATATATATATATATATATATATGAGTTTAACAGGTGTGTAAATCACTTTTTGACTGTATGACGGTTGGAATTAGATCTAACATAAATAGTTAATTTTTTTATCCAAAAATAAAACTAACTTCTTTATTCATAAATAAATTACTTATTTCAGATTTAATCTTAACCGTCAAACACTTAATTGGCATATATAAATCAAAAAGTGATTTATACACTCGTTAAACTTTATATATATAGGAATTAATGAATATACAACACATCATATCTGCTGTAAATTACAGCTCATCTTTAAATAAAATCTAGCCATTCACTCTATTTTTTTTTACATTAAGATCAACTTCAACCGTCCGCTCTATTTTTTATACATTAGCTACTTCTTTCTTCCTCGCTTTTGGTGTGTGTTTTCAGTCATGAAGTTTGCAATTTTATTTTTCCTCACATCTGATGCAAACGGAAGCATGAATTAGTGTATACTTTTCTCTGCAAATTTGATGAGTGATCCTATGGGAGGAGGAGGAAACGGATTCAGTGGTGGAGGAACAGATTTTGGTCTCAAATGAAGAACGACGCTACTGATGAACTCGCTTGCAAATGGAGGCAGTGGACTAATCGACGGGCTCTTTCAGGCGTGGGCTTGTGCAACATGGATGAGCGTTGCCGAAAAGCTTGGTGGGGGCTCCGATGGGCTAATGAGCGACTTCCTTGGTATCAGAGTATGATGAGGAGTATGGCAGCAGGGATCTCTCCCATAGATTAGCACCAACATGGCAAGGAATTTGGAAAATTGGAGGAATTTCAATAGCACTAAACACGAATAGGAAAAAAAGGGAAGATGACAACACCATCTGATCTAAATCAAAGGGTTAAAAAGGATGAGCTGTAATTTACAACAGATATTGTGTGATGTATATTCATTAATCCCATATATATATATTCATTTTTTTATCTCATGTGCGGGCCTAACTAGTCTAAGTTTTTGAATTGTTGTACAGACATTCACTCGCGGTATGTGTTTAGTTAGGATTGTGTCCACATGGGATGCGGGCCATGTTGTACGAGAAAAAGAAAGAAAATGGATCATGTCCCTTCGAAACACAGGCCGCGTTTCAACTAAGCGACGGAGCATCATGAAGACCTAAGGAAACATACCGTGTCCGAGTAGGACACAGACCGTGTCGCACTTGCTTATCCGAATTCGAGTTTCATCATCATGGGGGATGAGAAGAATAATTGAAATAAAGAAGAAAAGGGATCGACCGACGAAAAAATTGAGGTATGTAACTAGGAGGATCAACCTTATGATCTTTCATATATGTATGATAAAATAAATGAATGATAAGAAGGAAATAATGATTAAATGCATAACATGCATCCGAACACGGATCATGTTCCCCCATGACACGGTTCGCGTGCTGGCATAAAACACGCCAAGGGCGGATCACGTCGACGAACGACGTGGGTCGCATCCACTGAGAAAAATGATAGTTTAAATGCTAAAAGCGGACCATGTGGCACAGTCCGTGTTCCCCAAGAGAACAGCCATGTCAACCCTTGACGCGGGCTGCTTTGACCGGAACAAACACGCCCTCAGGAAAATGGATCGCGTGCCCCCGGGACGCTATCCATGTCCTAGGGATATTATATTAAAGAAAAAGAATGGATCATGTCATTCTCTGATGCGCTCGTGTCTTCATTGGAGAAAATAGTAGAATAACCCATGCACCCAAAACGGACTGTATTGTCTTGAACACAATCCACGTCTTCCCAATAAATGCCTTTGTATTGTCCAAAATGGACTAGGACACCATGGACATCGTCTGTGTTTCCCTTGAAGAAAATAATAAGCTAATGTCAGATACAAAACAGTCCATGTTGACCTTGAACATGATACATGTTCCATCTGTAAAACGTCCAACCTTATCCAAAAAGGTGGTGTCCTTTTTAGGAACACCGCCTGATCCGGTACATGACAAGAGCTGTGATGCCCATGACACGGGCAGTGTCACCCATGATGTGGACCGTGTCCCGAGGTGATTGATGCTATGTTTGTTTGACTGATTGAATTTGATTGAAGTAGAGTTAGTATACTCTCTCATGTGAACTTAGCATAATAGGTAATAAAGAGTTAAAATGTGTTAATAGTTGTGTTTGAATATATACATGAAGAGAAATATCCCGACGGACTAAAAAATTTATCCCTATTATTATTGGGTTCCTTCGGGAATCACTAGATTCCTTCAGGAATCACTGAGTCCTTCATGGACTACTATTTATGAAGATTGTTTGATGGGTCTAGGGTTGGCCCTATGGCCTAGCTAGATATATTGACACCAAATTTTCGAAATCTTCATGTATTGATAATCTTATAGTTCTGTAAAATTTCATATCTATAAGTTTCATATTTGTAGACAGTTTAGGGTCTAATTTTCAATTAGGCCTATTTGTTCAACCCGGCTAGCTAGACATATACTCACTAATTAATGCATAACTTTCTAAATACATATTATCTTGAGAAAATTCTTTCTTCAGTTGAAACTAGACTTCTAAGGAGTCAATCTAGAGAAGTTTTATATTTTTTTTAGATATTATAAGATTTATTACTCATATGGTCAACATTCAGCTATCTAAATCACACCTAAAAAGAGTGTTCTACACATTAGTTTCATAAACATATATCATTTACTTTAATTTTCTACAAATTCAAATTAGTTACTTTCTCAACTTTAAACTTTATATTCAAAAGTTTAAATCATCACAAAACCAAAATTAAATGGATCCATCCATACATACCTTATACTTAGCTAATTATCCTTTTTTTTTCTTCACCTTACTCCAAGTTTGCAACCCTTCCCTTATGGTGTGTTAAGGCTAAAGTTAAGAAAGGATCTTATTGGCTACTAGATGTGTTTGGCCATACTCATATGGTAACTTTATCACATAAATATGTCGGCTAGGTGAGAATACAAAGGATGTATTACTCTATTAATTACATGAATTATCTTGAGACTAATCAAATTGACTTACTTGGTCAAACTTGAGGATAAGACAAAAATGTCAATTAGGCACTTTATTAAAATTAGTAATTAAGTAATAAATTTGGGTCAAATTAAACTATAATCAATTCAATAATTCAGAAATATTTAAAAGGACGTAATTATCTTAAGCTTAATTATTACAAAGGCAAATAGAATAATATAATTAAATTCTCATACTTTGAATTACTTAAAGAATAATTTACCTAATTTAATTCTTTATCTAAGAAAATAATTCAAATACACAAGACATCATAACAACATAAACTTAATTCCAAATAAATTAATTAACTTATTTTTATTTTAATTTTTAAATTAAATGAATTACTTAAGAAGTCATTATTTAGGATCTTACACCCTAGGTAAATAGGGAGCACCATGTTACCTACCTCCTCAATCGTATGATATTAAATCTACGGTGAATAAATTTAGAAGATAGAAAATCTAATATCCTCCATAAATTAGCATCCTACTTAACTAGGAAGTAGATTCATTATATATATATATATATATATATATATAACACTCAGTTAATCAAACTAATACTCTTATTTCTAGACAAAATAGTTTTAGTTTTAATTTTAGGTACACAAATATTATTTTCTATTATTTAGGAAAATTCCAAAATAGTAAGAAAACTTTTTAGTTGTATCTTCTTAACTTTATCGTCAAGACCAAATATTAACCTTATTTAATAAATATTTACCATTTTATTTTAATAAACCTTTAAACATTTAGTTGTGATAGAAATCATGTTAATATTAACATGTTTAAAAATTTAAAGAGTTTCACATGGCACTAAAAATATGAGAGTTCCACATTATAAAATAAAATATTATCTATAGTATTTTACTTTTTTTATTGACATAAATTTATTAGCTATATTAAACTTTTTTGAAAAAAATGTGGTGTTATATACATATTTGTCTTACAATCCAATACTCATGATTTTACTTTTACTTTTTAATTTCAAGCTCACATATTTTATCTTAAATAAAGAATTTGTATCATAATATATTTTTTATTATATGGAAGATTTAAAAAACTAAGAATAATTTTCTAATAATAATTATTAATTACTTTTTTTAATATTATCTTCAAAAATTTGAGAGAGCGTTTCTGTAGAGATAATTTTTCTATATTATTATTACCTGATAATGTTATATTAAATTGTTTGAATCCATCATATTATGTTCACTTGTTTTAATTTACAAGCATTGCATATTGTTTGGCAATGCAAATTAATTGTGTATATATATAGTCAAATAAATAATAATATGTTATATTTTTTCATCCTTTAAAATTTTATTCAAATAAATGATATATATAGTCAAATAAATAACAATGTATTTTTTATTTTTTATCATTATTTTTAAATAGATTATTATTATTTCTATCAATAATATGATAATGAATTATAATATATTATTCCTATATTATAGATAATAGTTAATTTATTATAAATTATTATGTTATAATAATAATTTAAAATAAAATTATTAATTTATTATTAGAATTTTGAAAAGATATACTATTTAATTTATACATTTTTATTTGGAGTATAATTTTATGAGTTTAGGATATATATTTGTGATTCAAATTCATAAAATTTGAATCAAATTTATATAAATTTGTAAAGTTAACTACTTTGTTTAAGAATATTTTGATAAATTATTTATTATTTTTTAATATAATAAATAAGGCAATAAAAATGATCAGCCATATTACTTATACATATCAAACAAAATAATTAATATTTCTAATAATTTAATAAATGATTTTTTTAGATAATTTAAATTGAAAAGTAATGTGAGATAGTAATGTAGTAAATTCAACCTTAAATATTTATCTAATTTAAAATCATGATAAATATTTACCCATTTATTTTAATTTAATAAGCCGTTCAATCTTGTTAACCTTGATTCTTTTAAAATATTAAAATGTCTCACATGCTACAATCCACTTTATATTGTAAGCTAAAATATTTTATCATTTTTAGTTAATAAAAAATATTAATAATACTTTTTTATTAAAAAAAAATAGAGATTTGCGATGTCTGGATTTATCATTTATGTATTCGAACTCCCATTTGTCTTTCCTTATTTTATCTTCAAAATATGTAAATATTAACCTTTCAAATAGTTACCTTTTTAAAAAACAATTTAAAAATACTGTTTTCCTTAATATCATTTTAAAATGTGTTTTGGAATATTGAAGGAAAAAAAAAGGAGGAAGAAGAAAATGATGCCAACAGTTGTAACGCGAGAGTGGTGGCGGCGACGAAGTGAGAAAAGAACAGGGACGGCGATGGTCCGCGTTCCGCGGTCACTACTCGCCCGAACTCTTATCCTCCTCTTCGCCGTCAACGCTGTCTCACTTGCCTTCTACGCGCTCCTCCGCCTCCCCGGCGCCGCCCGCCGCGATCCCTTTCACCCGCCTCCCCGCCGCAGGGCGCTTCCGGTCCCTCCGTCCTTCAAGCCCTGGCCGCCTCTTCCCTCCTTCCTCCCGTGGCGCCACTCCACCCGGGCACGCTCCTGTGAGGCCTACTTCGGCCATGGCTTCTCCCGCCGCGTCGACGTCCTCCGTGCAGAGGGATCCGGGTGGTTCCGGTGCTTCTACAGCGAGACGCTGATGTCCTCGATCTGCGAGGGGGGGAGGGTTCGGATGGACCCGAATAGGATCCGGATGTCGGCAGGGGGGGAGAGCTTGGAGGCCGTTGTGGGG
Organism: Pontederia paniculata; assembly: GCA_001647135.1. Classification (NCBI taxonomy): domain Eukaryota; kingdom Viridiplantae; phylum Streptophyta; class Magnoliopsida; order Commelinales; family Pontederiaceae; genus Pontederia; species Pontederia paniculata. The sequence goes on along the minus strand of LTAE01001285.1, from coordinate 4,214 downwards.
AGGGGGGAGGAGGAGGAGCTCCCGGTGTACGAGGACGGCGCGTTCCAGATTGAGGGCGGCGGGGCGAGGAAAGCGGTGGACGAGGGTTTCCTTAATCGGAACATGCCGCGAGGAGAGGTTGAACAGCACACGATGCGGGCGCTCGTGGAGTCGATGCAGGTTGTGGGCCGCGGACAGCTTGAATGCTCCCAGGTGCGGTTCATCGATCTTGGACCATTTCCCTTGTTGCTTTCTTCCCGGGATCAATTACAAACAAGAAGATTTCTACAACTCGAACTGAAACATTTAGATTTCATCACCTTCGTGGAACTTAAAAAGTTCAGTCTTTATTTAGTTTTTACACTAATACTTGTTGCTGCAATTCCACTTCATAATGTTGGATAATTCATGTCAGTTTGAAATTGAACCTTTTTCCTAGGAACATGTAGAAGTGGAGTTGAACTCTCAATTTTCCAGATTATATTGTGAAGATTAGTTGAACTTATAGTATCTCAGGTTATGAAGCATTGTGCTTTTAGATTTAATGAACCGAGATGCTAAAATTGATAGATGTTTTGCTTGATCGAGAGGGTCTATGTTTGATGTGTGTTCACTGAAATACTACATGTTTTCATTATGATCAATTGATGATGGTTAGCTTTCATGCAGTGGATTGATGAGCCCACAATTTTGGTGACGCGTTTCGAATATGCAAACCTTTTCCATACAGTAACTGACTGGTACAGCGCATATGTCAGTTCTCGAGTTACCGACTTGCCATTCAGGCCTAATCTAGTGTTTTTGGATGGACATTGCAAGGTATGTTATCTGTTATTCCTTACTGATACTGCTACTATTAGACATGTTCTGGATGAACTCATCCAAACAAGATTTTATTGCTAGTGGATACTCTGAAACATGGTTGTCAAGATCTCGATCTAAATCTTAAGATCTTACGATTTTACGATCTTAAGAGTCCTAACCGATCTCGAACTTAATGTGAAGATCTTATAGGTAAGATCTTAATAAGATCTTAATTTATGCCGTATGATCTTACGATCTTATCCGATCATATGCGATCTCAAATAAATATTTTAATCATTTAAAAATAATATTTTTTTATAGTTTTAATAATAATAATTAATATAGATGGAGTTCAATATAATTTTCTTACATATTGATCAAATTGTGATAATATCAAAGTCTAATTAAAAAAAAGAATGCAAAAAATTGTTAAAAATATATTTTTTTATATTAAGATATATTATTTTATTAATTCGTAGGATCCTACGATTCTCGATTCGATCTTATGATCCCCTTACGATTTTATGTAAGATCTCGATCTTGACAACCTTGCTCTAAAATAGTAAACTTTGTTTTGTGAGCAGCAAATATGTTTAATGGAGAAAGATAACATCATGAAGCATCCTCTTTTTGAGAGATATACATAGTACTTAATGACAATAGAATGAGATGAAATCTACCTGAAAACAAACTTGTAACTAGGTGTGATGACACATAAGGTGTCTTTGAAGTTACTCAACCATTTCATCTGCTTCATATTGTATTTCCTTGTATAATTATATCTATGTGTTCCATGTGCACAGCATTACTGTCTTGAAATTTTTGCTCCCAATTCTTATTTTGAACCTCATGCCGTTCTTAATAATTGACAGACGCCATTGGAAGCAACATGGGAAGCATTATTCTCTAGCATAAGATATGCTAAGAACTTCTCCAGTCCAGTGTGTTTTCGCCATGCAGTTCTTGCGCCTTTGGGTTATGAGACAGCTCTTTTCAAAGGGCTGACTGAAAGTATAAGTTGTCAAGGCACTTCAGCTTACAATCTCAGAGAAAGCCCTGATGACAAGAAAACTGCTCGTTTATCTGAATTTGGGGAGATGCTTAGAGCATCTTTTGGCCTTCTGGAGAATGAAAATTCCCCAAATAAGACATCCGCTGGCTATAATGTGCTTTTTGTGCGCCGGGAAGATTATTTGGCACATCCTCGTCATAGCGGAAAAGTTGAATCTCGACTAAGCAATGAACAAGAGGTATTTAATGCAATAAAAGATTGGGCAAATGGACAGAAGAAGTGCAGAATAAATGTCATAAATGGCCTTTTTGCTCATATGCATATGAAAGAGCAACTCCGCGCCATTAAAGAAGCTTCAGTTGTTATAGGGGCTCATGGAGCTGGTCTAACTCATTTGGTTGCCGCAACACCTGACACCATTGTTCTTGAGATCATCAGCAGTCTATATAGGCGTCCACACTTTGCTTTAATCTCTGAGTGGAAAGGATTAGAATATCATGCCATCAATCTCGGTGGATCTTATGCTCAACCGGCCGTGGTTCTTGGTAAACTTAGCAGCATAATGCACAGCCTTGGTTGCTGAATGACTAAATGGTGACTTCTTAACCATCCTAGTTGAGATATATATTGCCGATCTTCCGTTTTTCAATGGCAAGATACCCATCGTAGGAGTAGCTTATGGTTCCTTTGGGTATTGGTGTAATCCAAAAAAAATTATACAAAACATGTAACACTCAATTGATTGCTCAAATATTACAGATTTTTTTTTTTAAATTTCTAAAGTAGTGAACCGTACTTGTTAGTGTTCAATGGTAGTATTTTAACATTTCATCGTCTGACTGTAAACATTTTTCAGCTTTCCTACCATTCACAAAAAGGAACAAGGGTCAAAATTCATTAATCTTATAGCAGGTACATGGTCATCTGTTCGTATCTATTTAATTGTTTGGGTGGCTGGCGGTTTATACTCATCCTTCAGTCCCCAAAAACATGGGAAGGAGTTTATTTACATATTTGGACTATGTTTATTGTGACGAAAATATTTTTAATGTTTTTTTTAAGAAAATTGTTGTGTTTTTACTATTTTTACTATTTAATTAATCAAAAGATACTTTTCTGTTGATCAATAAATAATTTGTAGAAAATAATCTTTACTTCTTTGTAATATATCAAAACAAATAAAGTTTTTATTTTCAAATTTTTAATTTTTTTATAATTTATTTTTATTGAAATAAAAGAAGTCTTATCCATAAGGATTGTATCCTCTGTTGGGTTGAAGCACACCTCTACCATTAAATATCATTGATAATTAACTTATAAGTTTATTGTTGACTACCCGAGTTTAAATCTCAAGGACAGCAGAGTTAATGTGTGGCCTCAATTTGATTAGGAAATAATATCAGAATTAAAATGTATTTCTTTTCTTTTTTATCAAACATCTAAAGATTAGTTCATGAGTTTCACATAGCATGTTGGAACAAGAGTAGAAAGATCACAAGAATCACAAAAAAACATGCACAAATTTATGTTGTTCGGAGATGGATCTCCTACGTCCACGACCGTCGCAGAGAGTTTTCATTATGTTAATATTCAAAGCCACCAGAGTACATAACCGCTCCAAAAATAACATATATATGATGGAGCTAGGACAACCGCCCACAAAATAATGAGATTACATATATACCCCTAGAAAAAAATTTTCGGGGTCTCCGCCCCAAACCCTCGGCCTTCCGGGCAGGGGGGGCGCTGTCCCCCTGCAACCCCCGCCAACTCACCGCCGAGTTGGATCGGCGCTAGTAGGAATTGGATGATCAGTCTCCATCTGCTATCTTCAACAATCTCCCACTTGGAGACTTGATCATTATATGAACTCTGGGGAAGATCACTTGTAGCATACGCAACTCTGGACTCCTCCTCCTTTCAACTAGCACTGGAGGCGAACTGAAGTTGTACAAAAACTTCAATTTTTCTGTGACCACCACTTTGGTCAACATATCAACTAGATTTCTTAGCCCGCGAATCTTCTCAAGAACCAATTTCACATCTTCACGAAGATCTCTAATGAAGTGATACTTTAGCCTTATGTGCTTTGTTCCAACATGAAATACTGGATTCTTAGCAAGGTTTGACTATCACTGAACAAACTTGATTTTTCTTGCACCTTGTCTAATTCTTCAAGAAAACCCTTTAACCAAATCATCTCCTTGTAGGCCTCTCATAGATATATACTCTGATTCAGTAGTAGAAAGAGCAACAACCTTTTGTAACTGAGACATCCAACTTATAGCAGTGTCACCTAAGGTATAGACATATCCGTTAGTGCTTCTAGCAGTATCAATGTCACCATCTAAGTCTGTATCAACAAAACCCTTCAAATTCAAATTACTTTTATTGAAACAAAGTCTCATACCTTTTGTTC
>LTAE01001284.1:25166-46504 GCA_001647135.1 Pontederia paniculata | reverse complement strand
TTTTTTAATTTAAATATTTTATTTATTCATGTATAGTTAGTTAAGAAGATTATTATAAATTAATTATCATAAATCACATAAATTTTTTTTAGAAAGTACGTAATATTATAAATTAAATGATTTATCATATTGATGTATTAAGCCTATTTATGTCATTTTATAGTTATCAATTAATTTCACCACCATATTTATTAAATATTTTTTTATTATCACCTTAACGAACCGCTAAATATTGACCGCTAGTAATTAACCGCTATCCGCTAAATAAATCTCTATCCGCTCTTAAACCACTATCCACTTATTAATCCGCTATTTATGCCAAACACAGCCTTAATTAGTTTCGTAGCACCGACCCAAAAAAAAATTAGACAATGACATGTGAGATATTTGTAAATTCTGAATGTGTAATATATCAATTAATTCACTTGAGGACAATAAAATAAAAAAAAAATGTTTCAATAGATTTAAAAAATTAAATCACACATTTTTTTATTTATATTAATAATTACTATTTAATTAATTATCATTTAGATATAAGATCATTTTACTTTTTTTTTAACCTTCTTTGCTATCTTCTAGAATCTTAAAGTTAAAATATTTTTCTCTCCTCACATCAGCACTCTTATCAGGTTCATTTAATCAACCACTTACAGAATATTGGTGAGGGATACTTTTGTTTTTTATTTAATTGCATTTGAATTTAAAAGTATGTAATCCATTTATACATGTAGCTCAACACGTCAATCATCAATGTCTAAAATATAAAAATGTTTAGGCTCCACTTATTCAATAAAATAAACTTTAAATAATTTTTTTTTAGAAAATTAATTTTCAAAACTAATTTATTTTCATGAGTTTGACATATGATACAAGAAAATCATCTTGAAAATATAAAAAAAGTTACTTTTATGAACAAATAATTATTGATTTCAAAATCTTAAAAATGTTTATTTTCTATATATGGATCTTCTTATTTATCTCTAGTTATCAAATATTTAAAAGTAATAAAATTATTTTTGGACAAAATACTTCCATCTGTTTGGATGACATGTTAAGGATGGTTTGTAAACACGTTGTTCGCCACTTTTAATTAGTTTCAAAGCACCGACTCAAAAAGATATTAGTCAATGACATGTGAGATATTTGTAAATTCTGCATGTGTTTAATATATCAATTAATTCACTTGAGGACAAAAAAATTAAAAAAATCAATAGGATTTAAAAAATTAAATAACACGTTTTTATTTATATTCGAATGATTACTACTTGAGTTAATTAGCATTTAGATATAAGACTATTTACTTTTTTTTGTTTTAACCTTATTTGCTATCTTCTAGAATCATAACGTTAAAATATTTTTCTCTCCTCCCATCTGCCCTCACAGGTTCATTTAATCAACCACTTACAGAATATCGGTGAGAGATAGTTTTGCTTTTGATTTAATTGCATTTGAATCTAAAAAGAATATATAAATTATTAAGTTATAAATATATAAATTTCACATTCTAAAAAGAATTATGAATGAGTAATCTTAACAAAGTACAAATTTTTTAAAATTAATAGTATACTCATCTCAAACTTTCAACTCTCTTTTCAACTATCACGCCGAAATTTTTTATTTAAAATTATGAATTTTATAAGTTAAAATTATAAATATTTAAAATACAAAAATTACAAGTTATATGAGTTAAAAGAAATAAAGTTAAATATTATGCATACCATCTTATAAATATACTAAATTAGCATTACAATCTTAAATATTATTAATAAATAAAAGGGAATAATAAAATAAAAATAGAAGTATAAATAATATTTTAAATAAAAATAACAATAAACAATATTAAAGTAAAATAACAAAATAAAAGTATAAATACCGATAATATAAAATAGTAAGATAATGATTAAAAATTAAAAGAAAATAAAAATGAATAAAATATTAAGATGAACTTGAAAATTAATAAAGATGAGAAATGATGTATTACACATTCACAATAAAAAATAAAATTAAAAAACAAATAAATTGTCCTAATAAATAAATGATACAAAATTATATATTCATGTAATAAAATAAATTATTTTTATAATAAATAAAAAAATTATTTTAACTAATCATTTACATCACATTTTAAATATCGACCAAACAACGTAATTTATTTTTCAAAATTTCATTTACATCTATCCAAACTAAGGAAAGCTAACTTCTATACACACAAATCCTATCAGAATTTTTAACTACAATCACTTACATTCTAAATTATTATTTTAAAAATTATAGTATTTGTATATATAAATGGTGTCGGTGTCACTTGAGACTCGGGACGGACCGAAGAAGGAAAGATAGGGGAGTCAAAATATATAATAATAAATTGAGAGATGTCAAAATTTGAACCCTAAACCTCTTGACGAGGGTTAAAACCACCTACACCAATTTAATAATTATGATAATTTATTAGTATTTATTTTTTATTAACTATAACTACTAATTATACTTATATATATATATATATTTTATACACCGAAAAGTTGAGAAAGGGGCTCCACCATATGTGGGTCCGCTTCTGAACCCTAGTAATATAAAAGCTCGTAAACATTAATATTTGTATCATTTATTTATTTATTAGCAATGATAATACAAATATTAATAATCAGTTAATAAAAATGTTTTTGTTATCTCAGTTTTTAAATTATTTTTTTCATCTCTTTTATGTACAGCAATTAAATGACTTTTTTCTCATAGTTTAATTTACTATTTTTTGCAAAAAAAAAAATGACTACTTTTCCCTTTAACAAATCGTAATGCCCAACTAGTTATTCTCATTATTAAAACCTCATTTCTTTTTCATTGAAGAACACGACAATTGATTTTTGTCTGTTTGTGCTTAATTTTTTTTGTATTTAACCCATGGATATCAATAAACTATGGAACAAATGATATCAAGCACACACCATGAATGGTTAGAGAGCCAATGTGGGGCTGGTAATTACTCTTACTAATCAAGTATCAATGTAAGTAATATAAATCCTGGACTACGGATGCATAAATTATTCTTCATTGGCATACCTTCTCCCTAAATTATATTTTTGTTTGAGAGAGAAGGGAAATTTACTGTAGACTTTGCTAGTTGTCAAGATGCACTCTCTTCCTTCCTTTCATCTGGAAGAGTGCTCTTTCCTTTCAACTAACGAGCTGCATTTGAAATCTAAATAATTCTGCTCCTCTTTCTGCATTTGGCAGATTTATTTATTCGACGATTTTTTCTAAAATATTGCATGCAGAAAAATAGAATATAAAAAAAGAATAATTTCCTATTCTCATCAAGTTGATGAACGGTGGATGGTAATATTGTTATTATCATCTAATTTAACTTTTTAACCGAATTTTTGATATAAAAATAGAAAAAAATAAAGGTATTGTTTAGTTAAGTAGGAAGCACTATAATACCTACCTCATCAACTGTAGAATATTAAATTTATTGTGAATATTAAATTGATTCACTTCTATTTTTTTCTTTTTTAAATTCATCCATCGAAGACTTAATATTATACGGTTGAAAAGATAGTAGTATAATGCTCCTTACTTAACTAAGAAATACATATGATTATTTAGAAAAAAAATACATCGTGAAACTAGAGCTCAAATTAGTAGGGTTAAGTAAAAATACTCTCTAGATAAATAAGAAATACTATATTACTTATCTTTTAAATTATAGAATGATTTAAAAGAGAGAAAAAAATTAAAAAAAAGAAAAAATAATATTAATCATAACTTTAATATCTTACGATAAAAAAATAAATAATATGCACCTCATTTTTTCCCTACATCATAAAAGCATAATTTACATTTTTCCCCTACATCATAAAAGCATAATTTATTAATTAAATTTCATGACATATACGTCTCGCTAAACAAATCGTCTCATATCGTAGGATTCAAACCGAGGCGACGTACGGTTCGGTTCAACTTTTGTGGTTTGCTCATTGTTTAGTCGACCATGGGATGTGAACCGCGAAATGTGAGAACAGCGCCTCGGTAAAAGTAAATAATTGGTCGGGGAGCAAAAGCTTCTTCTTAACATTCGTCCGCCGAACTCCACCGATTAGATGCACCTCTGACTCTATCTTCTTCTTCTTCTCGTCGTTTTTGCCGCCGCCGGCGGCGGCTGCAGCTGCAGCGGTTGCTTTGAAGCTTAACAGCATCGGTCAATCGATCGATCCCTTCCCTTCTCACCCTCCCCTCAGCCGTCCGCGGCGTCGTCGGAANCCCAAGCATCGACGCACATTGCTCAGCGCTGCCTGCTCAAGCGACGACGCACAGCGCTTCGCGCTGCCTGCTCAATCGTCGACACACAGCGCCCCACGTTGCCTGCTCAATCCTCGACGCATAGTGCTCCGCACTGCTTGCTCAAGCGACGCCGGAGAGAGAGAGAGAGAGAGAGAGAGAGAGAGAGAGAGAGAGAGAGAGAGAGAGAGAGATGGGGGCTTCTTTATCCAGCTTGGCCGACGTTGGGAATGGATCCCATGGGACGATGGCGTCGTCGGGCCTCGGCGACATCCCGGAGAGCTGCGTGGCCTGCGTGTTCATGCACCTCACCCCTCCCGAGATCTGCAACCTCGCCCGCCTCAACCGCGCGTTCCGCGGGGCGGCCTCCGCCGACTCCGTTTGGGAGTCCAAGCTCCCGCCCAACTACCTCGACCTCCTCGCGCTGCTTTCGCCAGAGGAACACCGCCACCTGACCAAGAAGAAGGACGTCTTCGCCTTTCTCTCTCGCCCCGTCTACTTCGACGAAGGCAACAAGGTCGCCGGTGGTTTGCTACTTTGCTGCCATGTCTTTTCTCTCATTCTTTTTTTTGCCCGCGTTCTCTGATGGGATATTGACCTATTCCTGCAGGCGTTCTGGCTGAATAGAGTCACAGGGGGAGTGTGCGCTGCCGTCTCGGCCAAGGCCATGTCTATAACGGGGATCGACGACCGCAGATATTGGAGCTGGATACCTACCGAAGAATCGAGGTATGCTGCCTGTGCCCATCTATCATGATAGAGCGTCTTTTATTTGGCTTTAATATACTTGAATCTTGGATGACATGCTATTCCATGATGGCATTTAGAAACATGTTTTTTTTTTTCTCTCTGTCTATCATATTTGTGCTGTACCTGATTCATGTAGTTATCGGTGAACCCAATATGTATGCATAAAGACACAATAAAATTTGGCTGGTTATTTAGCTTCTTGAGGTTACATCACAGAATAATCATGCACAGGTATTGCTACATTAGGATTTAGGAAGGATTGGGATGAATTGATCCCTTTCCAGATAGCTCAGAGTTTGTCATTATCAACAATGTCGTAGAGAGACCAGAAATGTCCGCGAGGATACATTATCCTTAGAGTGTCTCTCAATATATCTTTCACCAGTATAATTTTGATTGCCACAGTGGACTATGAACTTCCAAGTGCTTCTTGATTATTAAATATCAGCAAATTCTATAGAATGTCATTAAGAAAGCTCAGAATCCCTTTAAACTAGAAGTGATTGTTAAATATCAGCATTGATATATATTCCTTTTTTGGTCGAGGATGGAAGTATAATATAGAGAGTTCTATTTGCACAAATCATCAAGAAGAGATCAAGGTTATACATCGCAGTGCGGACAAGGCCAAATAGCAAAGAAAGACCTGAGTCAAGCGAAGGGACAAATTAGGGAATTGCCCAAAATTAGTGAGAAAAAATTGTAGGACTCAAATAGCAAGTTGGCAACATCCTTAGATAACATCCCAATAAACTTTGGCTAACATCCACAACAATCAAATTAAACACTTTTTCTTGGATCTCCATTTGCTCTGAAGTTGCCTCAAATTTGCTACTCTGTACTCAATTACAAACATGCAATTTGATACAGCCTCCACAATAGAATAGAGAAGCATTTCCCTTTCTTATGAATGGCAGCCCATGAAAACTCATCACCAGAAGAGTGAGGAGTACCTTTGAAAAAGAAAGAATAGCGAGGAGTTCCGGCGATATTAGGCAAGTTGCAGCAAAGTACACCATACATGTTTGGTGAAGGAACACCAATAAAATTCTTGTCTCTAATTTCAGGTGCAGCTTTACAGAGGACAAGAACTCATCTTCCTACTTAATACCCCAGTGCAACAAGCTATCCTCTATATACAGCCCATCTTGTATAACAAGCCAAGATACAAATAAGTGCCTAAAGGAAGAAGGCAAAATAGTGCACTTTTGGATGATGGCTATCCTTTTTGTTCTCTGTTTTATCATCAGGATTGAAACAAATACAAGCCTATCAATAGCAGCTAATCCTTCATTCGCAGCTTTGTTCTCATATGGTTGCAAAATGATCTTTAAGAGTTTTCATATGGGTTGCATGCCAAACAATTTATGACAATATGATAAAAATAATTTGTCAGACCACGGGAATCCTATCAATCTCTCATTTTTGGAAAATGCTGATTCTGACATTTAATTACAAGATTCTTTTGATCCCAGTGATCACTAGCAAAAAGGCACAGCCCTCAAAATTTGTAAAGACTGCAGTTATCACACGGAATCACTGTTCCCTAGCTCAGTAGAAGTAGGCACTAGGGAGATGAATCAAATACATTCTTTTGCCATAGAAGAGCGAGCTTGAATAATGCCATAGGAATAACCAATCTTCAAAAAACAAGGCAAAACTGAGCTAGCTATTGGGAGATGCTATTGTAAGAAACTAAGAAACAATTTATTCACTTGGAAAATCGACTATGAAAATTTTTCATATTGGTGAAATACTGGTGAATCAATCTCGAACATCTAAAAGCTAGTGATTTTTGAATGGTCTTTCTCCTATTTACCTATCATTTTCTTTCTGTGTTGGCATGACAGATTACATGCAGCAGCAGTTGGTAAACCTGTACATGGCAGCAGATAATAGTTTAATTTAAATAGTGTAATTCTCCATATTCTTCTCTAGAACATGCTTTGTGTTTCTTGTGCTTTTCGGTTTTTTTAAATAACATCCTTGTGTATTATGGACTTCACAAATTTAAAACATGTTAATCTGTGTGTGCTTCCCTTAATGTATTGTGTAGTTTGGAGTGCATTTGTTTGCAAAGTCTAGGGAAATGGTCATCTTGTATAGAAACTCAGTTGAGAAAATGCTAAAAAAGTTTTTAGGTTATGTAATTTTTTTTGACATTTTCTGCGAGAAAATTTGACATTATAATGCCAACTATGGTGGAACAGATGTGCCAATTTGACATTGATGGGTGACAATCTTTATATGCAATATTTTTTGTTGACTTAATTTATTCTTTTCTTTACCGTCAAATGATTGGCAACTTCAGTGAATTTTGGAGAATGTTTTGTTATTGAAACTAAGGTCCTTGTGCATCCTCATAACCATTACAAATATCTCGATACTATCTTAGACAATAAACATGACACAACAAACGACTTCAAATTATGTACTGATGTATCTTAGTTTACCTTCTATGATCTCTTAGGTTTCACATTGTGGCTTTTCTACAACAAATATGGTGGTTTGAGGTGGACGGCTCGCTAAAATTTCCATTTCCTGCAGGAGTATACAGTTTGTCATTCAGACTGCATCTTGGTAAATTCTTTAAAAGGCTCGGACGACGTTTATGTAATTATGATCATACCCATGGTTGGGAATTAAAGCCCGTTCAGTTCGAGTTTTCGACTTCAGATGGTCAGCAAGTCTTCAGAGAGTACTATTTGGATGAACCCGAAAGAGATAGGTCATACAACAAACCAAGTTACTGGTTAGATTATTATGTTGGTGACTTTGTGATCAGTAGTTCAGACATTATAGAGTTGAGATTCTCAATGAAGCAAATTGATTGCACACATTCTAAAGGGGGGCTCTGCGTAGACTCTGTTATTATCGTACCCAGCAATCGGAGAGAGAGAAGGCGAATAACAAACCAAGTTACCGGTTAGATTATTTCGATGGCGACTTTGTCACTAGTAGTTTCAGACATTATTGAGTTGAGATTCTCAGTTAAGCAAATTGACTGGGATGGGGTGGGGCTATTTGTAAACTCTGTTTCCATCATACCCAGCAATAGGATAGGAGAGGACAATGCTCTAAAGCATCAGTTAATTGTTGTTAACTAAAAAAACTTAACTGACATTTTTGGAGAGAAGAATATACCCATGTTTTCTGTAAACTGCAGTTCATTGTAATGTGTGCATTCTTATCATGTGTACCATATATAGCACCATAATCACCATCTTTGTTTGGTACTGGGTTGTTGTCACTAGTCTTGTCTGTCAATGAGCTGATGAGTTGTGTGGGGACTTTTGGGTGTGCCCATCGACTGCTACCTTGCATTACTTTCAGCTTTTAACTTTTTTTACTATTCATAATTGCATGAGTTCCGTTGAAAGAAGATACAAAAGTGGTATCGCAAGTAATTAAAGCACATGTATAACATCAATTGTTACTGCATACAATTTGTACATCTGTTGCCATTACTACATGATCTACTATGTAGATTTTTATTGGTCAAAGGCTTTTACATGCCATTATCAATAAACATAAAACCATCGACGCTGTTCTTTAGTAATCTAGTTTTATTTCTGTTGGATCTAGTTTTATATAACTTGCATGATTTCCTCTCTAACTATACTTTTTTCTACACCTAAAATATAAAATTATCCAGTTACCTTCCCTCAATTTTCCAATCACTTTCACTTCACCTCAAATACTTAAAATTTATTTATTTTAATTAGGCATTTACTTTTTTGCCCTTATTTAATTTCAAATTTTTAGAAAAAAAATAAATAAATGAGACCACTCTTTACCATTTGTTTGTATTTTTTTTAAGATAATTAAATTAAGTTAAATAAGGGTAAAAAGGTAAAATTATAAAGTTTATGTAATTGTGCAGGTGTTTGAAAATTTGAGGGGAGGTAAGTGGATAAAGTTTAAGAAGTATAGTTGAGGGGGAGGAAAATGGAGATATAGTTGAGAAAGGAATATGGTGTACGCTTAAAAACGGCATGCATGCATTCTTGCAAGCCGTGAGAATACATGGTCTTTTTTTTCATTATTTCCTCCCTTATCCTCTAGTTACATATTTCCTGTTTGCTCCCCATGTTAAGCTCTCGGGCGAGCTCACGTAGTCATGTGTGCGCGCTGTCTGTTCTCTCGTGCGCCCTGTTGCTTGAGAGCAGCCCTTCCTATGATCAGCAACCCCAAATCGACTGCCAGAGGAGAGCTCATGAGTGCGGGAGGAGAGATCATGTATACACTTCATACATGAGCCTCATAAGCTTTCTATCTTTCTTAGTTAGAAAAATACACATGGGCAAAGCAGGTGATCTTCATTGAGGCCTCTGAGTTGAGCTCATAAAATGGTGCGATTTGAAAGAGCAAAAAAAAGCTCCCTTTCAAGGAACAGTATCTTTTCTTCTCTTAGCACAGGATCTCCATAGCAGGTAGTTGAAGATGTGGAATTATATACATGGACAAAGCAGGTCACCCTTGAGTTGTGATGAGATGCTATCAGATCTCGGTTCTATCATGATTACTATACACTAATTGCTTGGTATCTCGCATAAACAAGGTCCCGATGTGGTTGAGAAGGTGACCCTGTTAAACACCAATAACATAATTAATTCCCTTTACTGTCCGACGCTTCGAACAAGCATCCTTCAGCAAACTCTTAATGGCTTCCTCGCTGCATACTTCACGTGTATACCCAGCAAGCAGTGCATTCCAACACACAGCATCTCTTGTGCCATCCTTGATCGCCGCAAATGCTTTCCTTGCCTCGGTTAAGTGCTGGTGCTTCACGTACATGTCCACCAAACTGCTCCCGACGAACGGATCAGAGCTCGCCCCGAGTTTAATGGCGCAAGCGTGAACCTGCACGCCGCTCCAACCTCTGTCCGCCATCCTCGCACATGCCGCGAGGGTGCTCGATAGAGCATAGCGATTCCTCCTCCATCCTGCTCTGCCCATCTCCCTGAAAAGACCGACGGCCTCGTTAAATTGACCACGTCTGCAGTGGCCGGTGATGGTGCACGTCCAAACTGCTATGTCCGGAGAGCGTGTCCTCGCGAGGACCTTTGCCGCACTCTCATGGTGGCAGAGAGTACTGTAGAATTGCACCAGAGAGCTGCCCACGTCTCTTGAGTCTGCAGCGCCACAACCTTCAATCATGACCTTAAGGGCCAGTGCGTGAACCTGCTGTCCGAGTGCCAACTCTCGCGCCTGAGCGCACGACTCTAGAACAGTCACGAGGGCAACATTCAGCAAACAACCATCAGCCGCTACCAGGAAATGATCTCCCGCGCACATCTCCGCGAACAGCTGCAGGGCACCGCAATGGTCCTGACTGGTGAACAAAGCCAAGACCATGGTGACCCACGATGTAGCGTCTCTCGAGGGCATTTGGTCGAACACCAGGCGCGCGCTCTCGGGGAGGCCGCAGGCCGCGTACATGAGAAGCAGGCGATTGGCAAGGTTCATGTCAGTTGGCGAACGGAGGAAATGGTGATTGCTCCGCCGAAGATGAGAATGGACGTGAGCGCCTTGGGCAGCATCCCTCGATTCCGTGCACTCCTTTACGAGGGAGACATACAAGTCCTCGTCCACCGGGAGCTGTAGAACGTCCATAAGGCGTAGGATATCCGCCGGCGCACACAACTCCGCGCCTCTCCTTCTCTTGCCGTCCCTGCTGCTGCTGCTGCTGATACGCTCGTTGTCCTTGAAACTATTGGCGTTTGCTACGTAGCCATCAGTTTCTCGGGACGATTCGTCGGTACCGGTGATTCCGAGAGGAACATATGCTGTGGAGGGTCGTCGGGGGCGTCGAAGCGGCGGGCAAAGTGCTCCAGTTGAAGGGGGCAGTCGCCGCCTGCATCGCTCGGCTTGTGCTGCTGCTGCGGCGGCGGCGGCGGCGTTGCTGCTGCAGCAGTACCGACGGCGCCGGGAGAGCCTACGGCTATTACAGAGGTTAAGAAATGGCGAACAGGCGGCGGCCGGGTTTCCTGCTGCTGCCACCGCCAGACTATGTGAGCACTGCATTGTTGGTCATCTGTGTGCGTGCATAGGGCGGGACTCTGATGTCGGAAAGCAGAGAATGCCCGACAAGGTATTAGATTTCCAAACCCGAGGTCTAGTCATGGTTGAGGTTACCTTCTCACTAGCTAATTTAATTTAAATTTGAATTAAAAAAATAAATTTAAAGTTTAGAGACAAGTATAATTACATTAATCATATTGCCAACCATTCTAAAACTAAAAGAACAACAATAAATTTGGTCAAGTTTTTTTTATATCATATAAAATTAAATATGTTATTAACTATTCTGAAATATTATATTAGGATAGTGCATATTTATATTTATATTCTTAACTGATCCATTCGAAATTTATCATTTTTTTAATTAACAGAAAAAACGTGTTGTAATATATTGATATTGTAATATACATAGTATATTTTTACAAGCAAACACGTATTTTAATATCATATTTTTTTTGTGGTTGATTTGAAAGTGGCAAGCCGTGAAGTTTTGAATCATCACATCATTTTCCACCTCTTTTCCATTACGTTTCCGCGAACAAAAATCTCCTTGAATTTGTCATTTCAGTTCAAATTTGTGCAATTCAGTGAACTAGTGTTTTGGAGTTTGGACATTGCCACGGATCGAACTAATCAAATCAGCTTATTTTATGCATATGTTTCATTTCTAATCAACGTATCCAAAAATGATAATTTAAAAGGATGCTGCACCTAATTTATGACAAAAATACTTTTTAAGTGCGCTTGCGAATTCAACCATTTAATCAATATCTACTGATAAATTATAATTAGAACATATTATTATGAAAATCATAAAAAAAATGGATTAACATTTATTATTGAATTTTAATCCAATAATATTTTTTTACATACGTAAATATTTTTTATTTATAACATAAAAATGTATAGTATCTTAATTCTAAATCACAGTTATGATTGTCCCATAAACAATTTAAATTCAAAATAATTAAAAGCTTGGAATCAAGGCATTCTAATTAATTCAAGACAATCCTTTTACTATTTTTTTCAGAAAGGAAACTTTTAATGTATGATTTTCTAAAGATAGAAATACTGCCAATTTGCCTTATATGTGTGCATAAGTACTTATACGTATATCTTGGGGAGTTTGATAACAATCAATCCAAGGCATAATTTTCTACTTGAATATTAAAATATATTAAAGTTGTATACTTTTTAATGCCCCGCAAAAGTGTTCCACACACATACGAATCAATATTCGATACACATTGAGATGATTTTCGAGGAGCCACAAGACAATGATAATTTATGGCAGTGGAAAATCTATGCTTTCAAAGATTAATGCAGCAAATAATTATCTTACCACATAAATATTTAGTTCCATATTTGACTAACAATAGGTCAAACGATATTAACTTAAACATGATAAGTTACATCAAAAGTCTTTAACTAAAAAATTATCTTGATACATAATACTCTTACATAAGATACATTACATGAAAATAAAAAACCTACTAATTGGTCATATAACACTCTACTCAAAACATAACCATAGCCATGTGCAATCTCTTTGCTATGAGCAGTGCCACCATCAACAATTCAACTTGTTTACTTGCATACTTCAATGAAGATAACAAATTATTCCATGAGTTATTTCGCTCAGTATGTAAAATTATAACAATATGAATGACATTTGTCATCCTTTAGAGCTCAGGGACGTATTCATTTTAGATATATTACTACCATGAAACATCATATCAATACGAGGAAAGGGAGCCTCCTTAGCACTGCTAAGGAGGCTACTTAGCACTAAACTAAGACGTCAGATCTAAATCCTAGGATTCCAGATGAAAATATATTTTTACTTTGCTTTTAGTTTTTCTCTGTCGTCCATCTAATTTTACCGACCAAGATTACATATCCTAACAACAAAACACTCATTCTAGCCCTAACTTTCTCTCTCTTCGGTTGCACAACGGTTGTTTGATCTGCTACTCGATCTGAAGGATGGTTCCTGTTGGTCATCTTCCTCCGACAGCGGTCACGATCGGCTGTCGGCTCTGAAGCCGAAGAGAGACGCCGGTCTCGGCTGCTCATCTTCCTCCGGTGACGATCACAAGCGGCTGTTGGATCTGAATGCGTCGTCGACATCGCTGGCCTTGCTGCTCATCTTCCTCCGGCGGCGATCATGAGCGAACGCTTGATCTGAAGGTATTGAAGACGTCGCTGCCTTTGCTGCTCATTTTCCTCCGGCGGCGGTCACGAGCGGATGCTCGATCTGAAGGTGTTGACTACGTTGATGCCCTTGTTGCGCATCTTCCTTCGACGGCTGCTCGATCCGAAGGTCCCGACTGCTCGATCTGAAGGCCCTGCTTCATCGTCGAACGTGCCCTTGGACGGTGTGCCCTCCCTTTCCGACTACTGGGTGACCATTGCCAAGTGCCTCGACGAGTAGGATGTTGAACAAGGCCAACCTTCATTGTCATCCCGACTGCTCGACCCCAGGTAAACTCTAATCTACCTTACTATCAACTTCCTTCAGAAATATATGATTCATCTTTATGGTTAATTTTTCTATTGTATGGTAAGGGATCTATGTATATATGTTTATGCTAATCTAGAGATGAACATGTTTAATAGTGCTGATGAAGCCATTTTTTTGCAGAGAAGAACATGCTTAATGGTACTAGTGAAGTATTTTTTTTAAAAAGAAATTGAACTTCTTTGTAATAAGATTATTATAATTTTACTCCAGTAAGGTACTTATCAAATTAAAATGGTTAACTCTAGCCATAGAACTTCTTTGTGATAAGAACTTATTTGTGAGAACTTGTTTGTGATGGTTAATTACTCCAACCATAGAACTTATTTGTGAGAAATGGTTAATTACTCGAGTCATAGAACCTGTTTGTGAGAAAAATGCATCTTTCCTAAGGATTTAGTTATGAGGTTGAACTTATTTGTGAGTATAGTCCTGACTATAATGGTTGAATGTTTTGAATTTCCATTATTTGTATATTTTAGTTTTAGTTATGATGCTTGATTTACCGAGATGTGAATGCGGAGAAGAAGCGCTTATTAAGACGTCGTGGACGGAAATTAATCCAGGACGTAGATTCTATGGTTGCAAGAATTTTGGGGTTAGTACTTCATTTTTTTATTTATTTTTTTTAGAATAGGATTTTTTATTTTTCATAATCTAATAAGTTACTATGTGTTTCATTGTTTTGCAAGATAAATCGGGCATGCGATTATTTTCGTTGGTTGGATTCACCGATTGAATCAACAATCTTTAATAGATTGAAGAATGACAACAACAAATTGTTGTTGGAACTTGAAGCGGAAAAGAAAAAACATCGAACAACATTTAAAAGAATGATTACACTATGTGTATTTCTTTTATTTATCATTGTAGTAAAATAAGTTGTTTAAGGATGATAACTTTTGAATGTATCATATTTTCATGCAGTGAGGTACATTAATATTCTTTTGAATGTATCATATTTTCATGCAGTGAGGTACATTAAAAGAATGATTACACTATATGTATTTCTTTTATTTATCATTGTAGTAAAATAAGTTGTTTAAGGATGATAACTTTTGAATGTATCATATTTTCATGCAGTGAGGTACATTAATATTCTTTGTGCATAAACTTCTTGCTCCAAACTTTAGGAAGTATAGTTAGCTTGACTTTTGATGCTCTGATTCAGTGACAAGTCTTTTGTTATTGCTCCCTATTGCAGTCAGACTAGATGTTGTGTCTACTAGAATTGGTCATGGAAACAAAATAATTATGCATAAGTTATGCTGATTAGCTAACAATACGGACTAAAACCTTTCTACTGTGATGATCCATATTAGTATGATGTCAGAAACTCTACACCAGATTTTATTCTTGCTAATTTTCTTGGCCTGCCCTTGGATTTCACACGATTTGGATCATGTATAACATAGTCAAGTCCTTGCAAGTTGGCACTTGAACTTTTTGTAGCATGTTTTGTTGCATTATTATCTTCTTCATAAATTGACAATTGTTCGATAAGACGAGTTAAGTTTTTCATCCCAATGTCAAACTTTTTACGAGATCGCAATCCCATTTCTTGTGCTTTCCATATATTAGTCCTCCAAGACCAAATTTCTGAGGGAGTCAAACAACTATCTTTCGAGGTCGAAATAAAAACATTCTGAGCACTTATTGTCATTGCATTGTCTTGAAATATGCGTGCATTTGCATAACGAGCACTTGTTGTCCAACGATGAAGAATATACTTCTCGGGTATGCTTCAAATTCTTTTCTCATTAAGAATAATATAATGTGAGCACAAAATATGTCATCTTGTTCAATTTTTTTGCATGAACAACTTATAGAAATACTTGGTTGAGCAATATATTCTACTCTTATCTTTTCATTATCTTCAGATCCAGCTACATATATAGAGTATACCTCTTTGTTAGTGTCTTTTGATATTTTTCGAGACCACAATCCTGGAAACTCTCTGAATTCATTTTGTAATACCCAAAATATTTTTTGAGTGTACAATTGAATTGCATGTTTTTCCAAAGGACTTCCTGTAATTGGCGCAATAGTTGAGTCAAAATTTTTGAAGTCTTCTCATTCCTCTGCCTCACGACGAGAAGAAAGTGCTTGATCATATTGAAAAACAAACTCAATCAATTTCACATAACCATAAAAAAAAGAGTTAATGCTTTCAAATCTTTGAGTGGTTCTCATTCCTGCAAAGAAAAAAATAGTCAAGTATATCGGCACTCAAAAATGATGTTGGTTGTACATGTTTTTATCCAATGTCCATCTGGGATATCATACTTTTGCTTGAATTGAATCCATTTCTCTTCAAAATCTTCAACATCTACTGATTCATATATCCACTTTTCAAACTCCTTTTTAAAATTACCTCGTGTATATAAGTTTTGACGATGAGACATAGCATTTCTTCGAATATGCCAAATACAATATCTATGCCTTGTATTGGGAAATACTTTGTGAATAGCATTACCCATAGCCACATCTTGATCCGTAATAATGGCTAAGGGATGTTTCCCACACATACACTTGAGAAATGTTTCAAATAGCCAAACAAATGTATTTTCTGTTTCATCGTATCAGGACATCACCAAAAGTTATATAAGAATCCCTTGCTCTAATATCAGCCCAAAAAAACTTCTTACGGTGTAATTCTCATCCAACTCCCAACTAGAAAAAAATCCTTCATATTCTTCTCTCTTGTTTTGAAAATAGACAATGACATTCATGCATTCTTTATCGATATTATTTTGTCTTATCGCTTTCAAATGATCCTTGCAGTTTTGATTTTTAATAGATGAATCACCTGAAAACTTAAGAATTTTAACTATTTTTGATGGACCAAATCCACGATTATGTAAGTCTTCAATGGATCCCTTAGAAGAAGAAGAAGACAATGTTTGATGAGAACACAACATGCATACTTTCGATGGAGTAGCCAAAGCGTGAGTGTGCTCATCAAAGAACACCTTTATCTCCCATTTTCCATCATCTCTTAAACCCTATTAAATGTGCTTTACAATAATCTCTAACATCTCTTCTTCTCTTCACTTCTCTTCCCACACTTCGTTTGTCATTAAGATTCTTATGACCTTGTTTAGAACATACAAGTCTTCTTCTTGTGACTTGATTGTTTTTCCTTGACCTCATAGGATAATCTTTTCGCAGAGAGAAACCAATAACCTTAGCATAAAGATTGTAGTATGTGTATGTTTCATCCTCTGAGTCAAAAGTCATGCCAAGATATGGCTTACTAACTTCATTGGACTTTTGATGCTCATCATCGCCAACTTGTATATGTGCATTCTCATTTTGCTCGAAATTATTGATGCTGTAGTAAAAAAAACACAAAGCAAATAATGTAAAACATAATTTAAAAATAAAAACTAAAATAAATTAAGCGATTAAACATATATCTTTCTTGTGTGCAACCAAGGTTTTTTATGTCTTCATATTCAAAATGTGATTAAGAAGAAGCCTTACCAATTATTCAGTTTATTATCAAAATTATTCAATAACATCAATAGGCTACTAAATAAATTTTTAAATAACATCTTCTGTAGGAGTTCAGAATTTTTAACTTTAGCATATAATCAAAAGATCACATTTGTAGCCTTACCCACATATTACAATTATATTTCTGGATATGCCTCCTTAGCAAAAAAATTAGAAACAATGATTAAAAGTGTGTGTAATACTTTCAAGAGGAACAATGATATTCTTCATGAGGAAATTTTTCAACGTGATGGACAAAAAATTAAACATGTAATCATTTTCAGGGCTGGTGGACGAAATTGAAGAGTCATGACACATATTCAAACATGCAAAAATCATTCGTGGTCGCGGGGCTGAGGGCGGCGGGAGTAGAAAAAAAACTCCGTGTCGCTGAGGCACTACTGTCGAGCGCCGAGCTAAGTGCCAACAGTCCCGTCGGATTTCAAATGAGCACCAGGAGTCGGCAACGACGTCGACGACGCCTTCAGATCCAACAACCGCTTGCCGCCGGAGGAAGATGAGCAGCTGGCAACCGGGACTGTCATCTCTCTTCGGCAGCAACGTTGTCGACGCCTTCAAATCGGTTAGCCGATCGTGATCACCGCCGGAGGAAGATGACCAGCAGGAACCATCCTTCAACCGTTGTGCAACCAAAGAGAGAGAAAGTTAGGGCTGGAATGAGTGTTTTGTTGTTAGGATATCTAATCTTGGCCGTTAAAATTAGATGGACGACAGAAAAAATTTAAAAGCAAAGTAAAAATATATTTACATCTGGGATCCTAGGATTTATATCTAATGGCTTAGTTTAGTGCTCAGCCTCCTTAGCATTAGTGCTAAGGAGGCTCCCTTTCCTCTATCAATACTTAGCATATCATACTCCATATGCGTAAATAATAATGATAATAATAAGATGACATATTTATGCATCATTATAACAATAATAGTTAAGTCATTACATCTTTGACTTTTAATAATTTTAATAACAATCATTCGATCAATGACATAAAGTCATGAACATTCGATAACATTAGGCTTCCTAGTGTTCAATATCAATAATAATGTGATCATTTTATACTATATTTTATTTTATTTGTTGTCATTTGATAATCGAAAGTCTCATTTATTATTTTCTCATGTCATCTACGTTTCAATACGAGACATGCTCATTTCAATGACAATAAGGATTCATGCTATGTCCATCAATGAATGAATCAATTATCAAATGACAATCTCATGTTCAATTCAATCAGTTTATGTGAATCATTAACAATAATTGGAGGGTTATGTATATCATGGTTGTTAATATGGTTAGCTACAATATATTATGCCCTTATCTTTCGTAGACTCTACTTGAAGCATTCCACCAATCCTCATGTTTGGATCAATAACAATATGAGGACAATTTGTGTTCCAATCTGATCAATGTCCTAATAATGTTCTAATACGTCAGTTCAGTTAATCAATCAATCAATACATCAGTATGTTAATATTTTGATTTACTGTAGTTGATCATGCAATACACATTCTAAGTGAGCAATCAAGGGACTCAATTAGATAATATGATGCAATTAACTAATATAGATTTGTGGTAAGATCAATCGAACCTACCATAAGGTTGATCGATTGACTTATCACCCGGTAGCCGTCCAACATGAGGATCGCTAGGAGCCCCTCCAACCGACTCATGTTGCTGGGCTCTTCCAACTCAAAGTCGATCGAACCTTGTTCACTCGACTTAATTGTCGATGTTTACCTATGTTACTATCGGTTGGACTGACTCATGCCATGAGTTCGACTAACCTTCATGAAAATAGTAAAATGATGATGTGCATATTATTTTTTTTTACTTTTCGATATCAATACATCAATCAATTTGCCAATATCATTACATAGCATGCTCAACACAATAAACTCTTCAATCAATAACGGTATAAACTTTTCTAGCACATGAAAGTCCCAAATTTCAATGATCCATAACATTGATTCTTGATGAAATTAAATAAATATACAATTCATGCACTTAAGTATATATCATAAAAGTTTTAATAATTTAATTTTAAGAGTCTCAAATAAAACTCATATAATTACATATTTGGTGCTCATTTGAGATAATAACAATTATATAATCAATGATCTATTATTTGAGAAAATATCATATAACAACATAAAATATCAATATATACCGCAACTGACACTTTATCAATCTAAAAATCATAACTTGACCCACACATATCCAAAACATATGACACTAACTATTTCAAACTATATTCCAGCATCTTTTTGCCTCCCAAATATCAAGTTATAGTTGTATCCTTACAATTTAAATGCATTTTATAATTCAATCATAATAGGATTTGAAAAAAAATGATAGTGTCTTAATATTTTGATCATAACTTTCACAATATAACTTGTGACAAAATCAATTTTTGTGCAAACTAGACTTCTAATAATTTTGAATAAATATAGTCTATGCAAAATCTAATTGAAATATAAATTATAAAATATAAACAAAATTAATATTTCAACAAAATTTGAATGTTCTATAAATCAAGAACTCATCCATTTAATATTTAGTTACATATCAAGGCATATCTATTTCAATTCAAAAATAAAAAAAAATTAAGTATCCCTTTATATACCTATTTAGAAGCTTAACCTATTACTATCTCCTTCATCTCAATTCATTTGAACTCTTTCTCTCATTCTTTTCCAAAGTTTTCAACAACTTTTTCTTTTATTTATTGTTGTCATTTTGCTCCTATTTCCTTAATTTCTTCCTTCTTATTATCCTTGTAAGAACTCCTCTCCTTCTCCTTGCTATCTTAATGTATTTTGAGGAAACTTGAAATTTAATTTGAATTAAAGTTGAGTTTTCTATGTTGAAACTTAAAGAATGAAGAAAAGAAAAGATTTTTTATTATATAACTTTTATCGAAGGAAAGATGAATTTCGCTGCTTTGAAGGTTCTATAGGATGGATTGGATTTCAAGTAAGGTTGTGGGACCTACTTCTTTTCCTTTTCTATCCTTTTTTTTTCTACTGATATTTCATTTTTTAAGTAACAAAAAGTGTTGTTATGGCTGCTTTTGTTATTAAGAAGGGACGTGTGTTGCATTTTGATGATGCATTGTGGTTTGTTACGGGAAAGAATTATTGCGCAGTGTTGCGATAGAAAAATGTACTGAAAACTTGTTGGTGATTGACAAAGTTATACTGAGTTATAATACATTTAAATTTATGAAGCTTGCAATGTTTTTTAAAGTAAAATCTCATTGTCTGAGATCAATTTGTCGATAAAAAAATCTTGAATTCAATTTTAATAATATATATATATACCTCCTTTGTAATAAAAAAGGTCCCGCAATTATATATATATATGAAAAATATGAAGGTGTTTACTCACTAAGTACAAAGTTTATCGAAGAATATAATTGAATATAATTTTTTACCAATAAAAAATCCGAAAATGTGCACCAATCTCATAAAGTTTAATTTTATTAGGTTTGTTTTGGGAAAATATGTTGCAAAGTCAAAAGAAAAAATCGAGAGTTTCTTTTACGTCTAAAACATGATCATGCAGTTTGGGGATTTTATATATAGTTAAAGAAACATTATTTAAAGACATTTGAATTGCTGTAAACGTTCCTTACCAACTTTTTTAGAAGCGTCTATAATCTTGACGTCCATCTTTGCATGTATTGTTAAAGTATTTGTTACGTATAAAACATAATTATGTAGCGAGAGATTTTGGATAAGAAATAGTATTTTTAGTATTTTTTTTCTATAATTTTGGTGTCAATATTTGGGTGGGTTGTCAGTGTGCAGACGCTATTTTGACTTGCGTTTTAGGCTGTGTTTGGCAACACAAAAAATAGAGGTTAGACTAGAGTTTAGAGGTTTGACTTGGTCAAACTGCTATTTTTTTATAACTAAGTGTTTGATAAATTATTTTATATTTTAGCGGTTAGCGGTTGGATCGTAGGCTATTTTCATTAACGTTTAGCGGATGAAAAATAGAGGTTGAACTTTTATACCCAATTTACCCTTCTTTGTTATTAAAATTTTTATTAGAGTTTGAGCTATGCATATAACCATAAATACTTGTTAGCATTTAAATATTATTGACAGTAGTACACATAATTTTGTAAATTTAATTTTTTTATTTATGCAAGTATATTTAGTTAAAAAGATTATTCCAAATTAATTATCATAAATCACATAAAAAGTTTTTAGAAAATACATAATATTATAAATTTAAATGATTTAT
>LTAE01001284.1:0-25154 GCA_001647135.1 Pontederia paniculata | reverse complement strand
TTTTTTATTTATGCAAGTATATTTAGTTAAAAAGATTATTCCAAATTAATTATCATAAATCACATAAAAAGTTTTTAAAAAATACATAATATTATAAATTTAAATGATTTATCATATTAATTTATTAAGCCTATTTATGTCATTTTATAATTATCAATTAATTTTATCACCACATTTATCAAATATTTTTTTATTATCACATTAACGAACCGCTAAATATTAACCGCTAATAATTAACCGCTATCCGCTAAATAAACCTCTATCCGCTCTTAAACCGCTATCCGCTTATAAATCCGCTATTGATGCCAAACACAACCTTAAAGACACAAGTCATACGTAAACAACCGTAATTACTTTATACAATTAAATAATAATTATATATATTTCAGTTCATTTTATTGTACATATAAAATACCGATATGAATGCCCTGGGCCCCTTGTCTATTAATTTCGATTAATATGGTATTTTCATTCATCAATTTTTTTAATTGATATTTAATATTTAAAAAACGACGTCAACCATTCAACTCAATGATAATAATCATAAATTAAGATTTTGATTATTTAATTAATTTAATATTTATCTCGAATTACACATCTATAATAAATAAAATTTTCAATAAAAATATTTTACTCGCATAAAAATTAAATTCTCGGTCACTACTTATTACTCTATATTTATGGATTTTTATTATAACTATGAAACAGTAAACATTGAGACTCGATATTCATTCTCCTTTTATCGTCCTTGGTTATTTTAATAATATATTTTTTAAAAAAATTACATAGAAAAATGTTCATTTTTATATCCACTACCATTTATGTAAATGGTTGAAATAATTGGATGGTCCAATCTGGTTAACTCCACGGGTTTGGACAGGGACTTCAGAGTTCAGATGTGGTCCTCTTCCTGTTTTTTTTAAATAAATGAATAATTATATTTTCGGTGGTTGTTTTTAAAAAATAAATCTATAAGATGAAAATTTTAAAAACTAACAATACTTGTTACTAATTTTTTATAAAATGACATGTACGTGGACCATTGACTTGTCTGCATATTATTAATCCCTTAAATACGTTTTTAAAAAATCTCTTGATAAATAAAAAATAAATAAAAAATATTTACCGAGTTAAGTCTGAAACGGAACGTGCACGATCCGTAACCGTACAAATATGCGTAACGTAGTTGTAAAGGTATCGAAAGGCTGAACCGAACCAGCGAGACACTTCCACTTCCATATCCACGTCCGCGGTCCACCCGTTTCCGCCGCCCGGAAGCCGAACCAAACCGAACCAAGTCTAGCCGCTCAGGAGAACGCCGTTGGCTCACTAAAAGCCGGCTTAGCCGACCGATTCGTTTCGTTTCCTCTCTCCTCTCCTCTCCTCAATTGCTCTCCTCTTCGTTTCTTGTCGTCGACGACGAGATCCCAACTCACCAATCCGTCTCCTCCCCCCCATTTCGATCCCTAATCGCCGGTAGGGATTTCGGATCTCTCGTCGTCTCTCCAATCACTCAGCGTTTGGATCGTGCAGCGGAGGCGGAGGAGGGAAATTGCGTTGAAATCTTTGGTTTCTCGGAGATGACGATTGCCGATTCCGGTGGGTTCTTCGCCGCCTCCGGCAGCTGCCTTCCGTTGACCCCGGAGGAGGAGAAGGAGATCGTGGCAGAGATGATGCGGACAGCCACCGATAACATCAAGGACGGAGACGTCTACTACCTCGTCTCCAGCAGGTTTGCTTCGCTCTTCCTCTTCTCCTCCAATAGTTTGCAGTTTTGTTCGGTGAACGGAAGAAACGGAAGGAAAACAACAGTAAACTTCGGTTGCTTAGCAAGATGGTTTTCTGATCGGTACCGATTAGGTATGTAATAGTCGAATGCAACCCCGCATATCATATTTAACGATTAAGGAAAGGATCGAGGAATCCACAGCCGGTTTATTTGGATCTGTGAGATGTTAGGTGTTTGATTAGGGCGTGTTCTTTCCTGAGGAATGGGTTGGCTTTGTAATTTTGGGCTTTCCTCCTTCCGTCTTGTGTTCTTTGGTTCTAATTCTTTAATAATTAGCACGTAGCAAGTAGAGGAATGAACGCTCCTGGACTTTCTTCACTGCCTCCTGCCCCCAGGACCTCCTGCGTCTTTTGAAAATGGATTCTCACGGAGATTTTTCATTCAAACCCTGGGAATATGGAAAAGGCTTATGCCTTGTTTTCTCCTGTAGTTATCTCTGTTTTTATAAGCAAAGCTTCGGCGTCTCTTTGGAGAAAAGAAAAAAAAAAAGAATACCAGGTTAGGTACATTCCTTGAGATACCATGAAGTATTGACTATTCTAGTTTTACTTGGTAATTCCTAAAAGGCATTATGGAACCTGAGCACCCAGCTTTAGAAATTCAGCATTCCTATTACCTTTCTATTCTTGTTCTGATCAATCTAATATGCTCATGAGGTTCCTTTTGCTAATTGTTACTGTTTCGGAAATAGCTTTGAATGTACCAGCCAACTCTTAGTAGGGTGGTTGACACCTTATTACTCTTGTAGAGGTCAAGGGTTCGAGTTTATTTTCTTTCCTTATATTAGGCCAGTGGCAAAAAAAAAACATTTGAACGTATTACTGCTTTCCATCTTGATTGTAGATTTTAGAGGTCAAGTACATTGGTTTATATGCCTACTAAAATGTAAGTTATGATATTTTGTCAGTAGCTCATATAATCACATTCTGACTCCATTGTGATATCTATATGATTGATCTGCTTTATGGAGAGTGATTGATCAGCATGAGGCAAGTTTAACTTGCATATCTTGTCACTCAAAAAAAGCTTACAACTCACATTCTGATATGTGCTTTTATTGTCTGTTTTTAATCAGCATTCATTTTACTTTTCATGTCAAAATAAGTTCCTTTAAATGTTTTCTTCAGTGTGAGCCATCATATAACCCTTGATTTATAGGTGGTGGATGCATTGGCAAAGATATACTGGTTTAGGTATTTCTATTGAAGAATCACATGGAGGTGCTCAAGTCAACAATCACAGACCTGGAGAGATTGATAACAGTAATCTTATATTGGAAAATAATGGCTTGGAGCTTAAGAAAAATCTTCAGGAAGGCCATGACTATGATTTGTTGCCCCAAGAAGTTTGGAAAAAGTTCCATGAATGGTAATTATCAATTTTAATTTATCCTATTATAAATAACGTACTAAACTTGTGTCATTTTATGTCATGGAACTTATTTTATTTTCTTGGTGGTGAACCTTGGTACCGCTATTTGAATTGCAAAAACAGCATCCTTCCAAAAAAAACAAGACAAAGGCATATGTTTGTTCCCTCCCTTTCACGCGTGCTTAGCACATGGGCATTGCCCTAACTTTTTTCTTCTTACCTAAATGTAAAATATTTGTAGTCCTTTCCTTTGCACCTCATTCTGTCTAATTAACCTCTTAAAATTTCAGCGCATGAATAGAGTGTCCACCATATGTTTGAACCACAAGTTTATGATCATTCGCATTGCATACGATTCCAATCAGAGTAAAATTGATTAATTTTAAAATTATAAAGATTTAATCCTTTTCTTTTTCAAATTAATCACTCATTTGCAAGTTTCGTGTTGTTTTCATTGTAGTTTACAAAAAAAAATTGCTGGTAAAATTTCAAGAAACAGGTATCAGAACATTTTCTCTGTTGAAGCTTAAGAAGGATCTTCCAAAGTACAAAAGAGATCTAAAAGCAGCATGCTAACTTGTTCCTCCGTTGTTTCTTAGTTACATATGATAACATGTGTGTTCTTACTTTTGCCTTATACCTTATTGTGCCAATTTTAGCATAGTTTAACACAATCTGCTGTAAATTAGAGTTACGATCTTATTTACTCCATGTTACTGAAGATTCTGCAGTGGAATGTTGGGTTTTCCTTATTCCCCGTGGAATACCAGTTTTCTTATAATCTAAGTTGTTATTTGAACAGTTGACTTTGATTGATTTTCATATTTTATTACCATTGACTGTTCTCATGTTCTTAAGAATCTCAACTATCTCTTTCTCATTTTCATATCCACTGATAATACTAGAGATAATACCTTGTCAGGTATGGAGGGGGACCAGAGCTACCTAGAAAAGTAATTTCAAGGGGTTTCATTGCTAAAACATTCAATATTGAAGTATATCCTCTTTGTTTGCAAATAATTGATGCCAGAGATCATTCTCAGAGATCTTTCAAGATGAGCAAAGCGGTATTTCCTCTTTATTGGACAACTTATGCTTCTTCTCATGAATGATCATGTATATTTGTAGTTATAACTTTGTTGACATCCACTCATGTTCATTCTAGTGGCTTATAAATCTTGGTTGTCTTATCTAATTTTCTTTTTCTTATAATGAAAAAGAATGTCTTAGCTAGTTCTGTTTGGAAGGTCAAAGGAACATCAGATTGAGTATTCTATTTGATATTGAATCACATAGCATCAATGTACCCAACCATTTGGAAAGATGCAGTATTAGATACATGAAAATTAATACTGTAAATTCGAATGCATCAGAAGATTATACTTGGGAATATGCATATTCTCTTTCAAATGTTGCTAGAGAAAAAGTTTAATTTCAAAAGATGTATAAAAATGCATCAAAGTTATATTTTTCTGGGTAGCAGAAATATGCATAAAAGTGCTTAGAAATTTATATTTAAAATGCTGTTTGAGCATTTAAAAGATGCCATTTGCTTGTCAGCTTGTGTAAAATTGCTTAACTCACAAGAACTTACAGTTTCATGACATTTTGCTATTACTCATGTTTTGCATTTGCTGCTATGTACTTCTGTAGATTTTCTACTATGAAAGAGGGAGGGATAGTGTTAGTATATGTTTCTGATGTAGACTCCTTTAAAAGGGTACACTGATTTTTGTGGCCATACACACTAATTTGTACATTCTCTTTATCTAATACAAATGGATGGCTACTATAAGTTGTAGTCATCCTTCGTTAAAAAAAGGGGTACAATGAGTTGTCAGATGTTGGGAAATAGAAAAAAGGGCATAGGAAGAATTTATTCCTTACCCACTTGAAGTCCTGCCTTAAAGTGGGTAAATAATATGGCATTGCATCAGTTGCACAAAGTATGTGGTAAATGCGTATCCTTCGATTATTTGGTCATCGTAAAAAGATATTCATTTGTTAGTAACTCATATTAATGCTCTCCTACATTGTAGGTCAAGTACATCTAAGGAAAATGAGTCAGTAATTACTCTTAATCAAATCATATCCTGTGACAGTCATATGAAATCATCATTGAATTAGTATCCTTTGTGGTTGAATATCTTTCTTCTCTTCTAAAACATCTGTATTCTATCACCTGGGTTAACTTAGCTCTCATTGTTTGATGAAAAAAAAACTTAGCTCGCATTGTCTGATAAAGAAAAAAACTTAGCTCTCATTGCTGTAATCCTTGATTGCATATAGGTTTTTGTATTTAATTGTATATTGTTTTCTCCTCTTTCTTGGGAGCAGATCATTTCTTAGGTTCACTCAAGGACCTCAGACTTTTATTGGCGCAACCACTGTATTCCTTTTAGGTGTTATTGCAACTACTGTATATATCTCTTTAATACTTCACCCTTTCTTGCTTCTTACTAATCCTTCGCAGCACTATAGCAGAAGGGTTAATCATTTGAAACTCAACATGCACAATTAATTCTGCCCTTTGTAGTCTATTATTTTGTGAACATGGGATAATGGCAGGTCATTGACAGAGGCCCATGACTATGAAAATTAAAATAAGATAAATGTATTGTACTATTAATAACTTGTCCATTTGAGATGATAAATCTTCTATAGTCCATGTGGGGTTGACCAAACTCCAAATACAATGTTGATAAACAAACTTCTACTCAAGACTGAAAATAAAGATAGAACCCAGCCATGTATTTATAACATGAAGGGTTAGTTACTACAACTAAATAACATAACTACTAATGGAGAAATGGATAGAACTACATGCTATTCTTTTAATCAGCCCATTATCTTCTTAACTAACATAAGTGATATCTTATTAGTCATTGGCAGTCACAACAGCCAATATTTTACCAGTTGAACTAAGTAAAGCACTCCAAAGGGCATACAATTGCAAGCAAACATGATTGAACATAAACTGATCATGATTTCCATGTTTTTATTTTATTTCTGGTTTCATCTGCAAAATGATTGTTTTAGGTTGTTTCGTATTCTTTCATCTGCAAAAGACACTGACTTGTGTTTTTACATATCAGGCTTCAGTTCGTGAACTTTACAATCTGGTCTGCGGACAATTTAATCTGCAGCAGGATAAGGCATGTTTCACAGTAATCAAATTGCAAGACTTCCATCAATTTTTTTCGCTAACGTTTTATCTTACAGGTTCATATATGGGATTACTATAACAAAACGAAACATCATTTGCTTAGTGACTTGGACCAGACCTTAGAGGAAGCCCAATTGCAGATGGACCAGGAGGTTAGAATGCTTAATAACATAATAAAATTTACTCGATTGGACATGAAATAGGCATTCTAGAGCTTGATGTGTCTTAGAGAACTCATTGATTGTACAATTTTTTAATGGAGATTATGCACAGTATATTTGTCTTTTTTTAATAGTAACCACACATCTCATTCCTTTCATGATTTCTACCAATTTTGCCTCAATACCTTGCTCTAGATAGTTGATTTGCCAAATGTGGATTTTCCTTATGACAGAGGCTTATCCAAGAAATGGTGGCACATCAAGTTTCCAAATAGTAGTAGTGTTTCTTCTGGTGCTTTTAAGTCTCTTTCTAAGAGTGTGCCTTGTATCTGGTGTCATTCATGGTTTAAACTTCTGCAGGCTGGGGATGCCTGTGGTGAGCTGGCATGATACCATGCTGCCTTGTTGATGTGCAAAATGCACTTGATCTCCATCGAGCCGAAAAACTTGAAAGAAAATAGAAAACATAGCTTCACCCTCAAACAAGAGAAAAAAAACTTGCATTTATAATTAAAAGATTTATGTGCCAAGGGGGCCCAATATTATACAGAGATCAGAGGCTTCCATGGATAGGCTCTGTGTAGGGAGTGGTGGGCTTACATATAAAGAAGGTTGTGTATTATATACATGCGTGTATTTCTATTGTATATAACTGTTTGTGTGTGTATTAATATAAATATGGATGACTTCTACCTTCTCTAGTTCTGTTAGTCATCCTCCCTCAGAAAAAAAAAATTAGAACATAAAATTATTGTTATACATTCTTTCATCTCTTGTGTGGAAGTGGTTGGCCCTTTGGTTCCTCTTTGAATTTTGGTCAAGGGTTCGAGATCCTGGAGGTACTTGGGATGATGTCATTATTTTCAGGGTCTTTTTTGCTTTATGCTGCTTATAATTTAAACTGGTTCTAGGACTTATTTCTCCTTTTGACACCAAACAAAGATGTATGATTGTAGAACTTATTTTTGTAATAAAGCCCTAAGAATTGATAGGAATAAGCAACTAGAGATATGTTAGAACTGTTTGCTCTGAGTTGTTTTGAAATACCTTGATTTGTCAAATTTTTATCTTTTTATTCCTATTCTAACAGCAGGGTTGCTTATTATTATTCTCTCAATAACTGCCAATTGTTATTAGAAAACTCCTGCATATTGCCGCAGAATGGCTAATTCTGCATTATCTTGATGGTAGATACTTGTTGTGATCGATCTCTGTGCTGTTAGTTTTTATGAAAGTTGGATACCATGTTCTTTTTATAAATGACTATAGCTAATAGTTAAACAAACATGCCCTTCCGGGTTCAACTTCTTGTCTTTGTTATTAAGTCTCATGTTGGCAGTCATCCTTTCCATTCTCAAAACTCGATCTTAAAATTGAGAATTAAGGAATCTTTCCAATTCATATCCCACGATGCATCATTTTTTATTCATCTTTCAGTTCTTTTAAATGTTCCGTGAAAAGCTACAATAGTTTGGGTCATATGTTGCATTGAACAATTATTAACACTACAATGTCTTTTTATAGTCTATTGTCATGTTTCGTATATCCCCTTTGATGTTTTAGTAATAACACTGAAAACAATTTAAACATATTATCCTTGCATCATTGCCAATAGTACTTCTTTTGTTTTAGAGCAAAAAAATGTCTTACATTTATATCTGTCATTTTCTCGAAAAGAAAATTTCTTGGGTTGGCTTTGAGTTGCTATGTCCCATCCACTTGTGAATAAAAACCATTATTTATTTCTGAAAGAGGTAAAAACGGTTACTTATTTCTGAGAGAGGTAAAAACCATTATTCTAATAGGAGTTGTACTTTATCCTGTTTTCTATTACTAATTAAGTACATATACTTTCTCAAAATAGTCAAGCACATATGGACATTTTAACATCTTTATATATCCTTGGTCGAATGCGAAGAATAATGTTCCACTTTTCTCTTTTAGTTTTTGAATATATCATCTTGTGCAGATCCTTTTGGAAATCAATGATGATACACTTTGGTCTTCAACCGGAAATGAGTTGGCTTTGGTTCCATTAGAGCCTTCAAGATCATCTTTTACAATTGCTGGTGGCCCTGCACTTTCAAATGGTTATTCAAGTACTGGCTCCAATTATCTACAGAGTAGTTATAATTCTACATCTAGAGATGCTGAGGATGGCAGTGATATACTAGACAATGTTGTTAAAGTTGATGGTCACGGATTAACAGGATTGCATAACCTGGGTAACACTTGTTTCATGAACAGTGCTATTCAGTGTTTAGTGCACACACCGCCTTTAGTTGATTACTTCTTGAAAGATTATACTGAGGAGATAAACAAAGAAAATCCTTTGGGATTGCAAGTAACCTCCCTTCCTATTAATTCCTTTTCTTGATTTCATGTTATAAAAAATATCTAAACATTTATCGATAGATACGTTGTAAGTCTTTTTTTTTTTGAAGTTTCTCATTTTGTAACCATCCTACAGGGAGAGCTTGCAGTTGCTTTTGGAGAGTTACTAAGGAAAATATGGTCGTCTGGACGAACACCAGTTGCACCACGTGCATTTAAAGCAAAGCTTGCACGTTTTGCACCTCAGTTTAGTGGGTACAATCAGCATGATTCTCAGGTAGTGTCATAAATCAAAATATTTAACTTCATTTAGTGGTTTAAGTGCTGGTTCACACAATATTATTATGTCAGAAATTTCTGATATGAACCTGACATTTTTGTATATGCATGTTTTCTTTTTGGGTCGAACTGGTGGACCACCAATATCGAGACTTTTTCATCTTTTTTCACATTCTTATTAAGGTGCTCATGCTAATTTATGGTAGTTAGCTTTACTTTTAGGCTCTATTTGACACGACATAAAAGTAGCATCTACATTAGCATATAGTGTGTTGACTAAGTCAATACGCTAGTTAAGGTGTTTGGTAAGTACACTTAATATTAGCGACAAGCGATTGAAATCCAGCGTTTTGAGACGCTTGCAATACCAAGATCTAGGGTAGCGACTAGAGTGCTGAAATTTATTATTCAATATACCCTCAAAATATTTTATTATTATTTATTAGTATTAAAATAGTTAAAATGAAAATAAGTTATTTAATTTATAATGCATATAATAATGCAATTATTTAAATAATTATTTATATCCTTTTTAGTCATTTTACGTTTATCAATCGATTCAAACGCTACATTTGCCAAACACTTAAGAAATTTAATAATTAACTCGCTACTAGCAAAGTCGCTAGTCTCTAATCGCTAATCACTATCCGTTATTAACTATTCAAAACGCTCGTACATGCCAAACAGGGCCTTAGAATTGGCAGCCATATTTCACTAGGTATTTATTGAAAATATTTTATTAATTTGATCTGAAATGAGTCTTGAGGTTGATAAGGGAAGACATTAGGACATAAATAAGAAAGGAAGGCATTTGTAGTAATGTAGGAGTAATCTCTTTTTTTGGTCCGATAGGAGTAATGTCCTTAAATGATAACTAAATTAAACCTTAGGCCTAATGAGATGCTCCAGTCGGATAGGAGTAATGTCCTTTGATACTTGAATCCTTGCTTTCATCAGTTGATTTAGTTACAATACTGTTACCCATAATGGGCATTTTTTTCCTTTTTATTGTTTCACTTGCAATCTAGCAAATATTTGTGTTGAATTTCCATGTAGAAGTATCACCATGAATATCGATTCATTTTCCTTCTCATGAATGGGTGATACTTGACATGTGTTATTAATCATCTTCTGTTACATAATTATAATGTACCACATATCCTTGTTATCATTTTGACATTAATGTCTGACTTTAATCAATTAGGAACTTCTTGCATTTCTATTGGATGGGCTACATGAAGATTTAAATCGTGTGAAGAATAAACCTTACATAGAAGCAAAAGATGCAGATGGTCGTCCCGACGAAGAATTTGCAGAAGAATGTTGGAGAAACCATAAGGCGCGGAATGACTCTGTTGTTGTTGATATTTGTCAAGTAAGAGAAGTTAAAGTTTGTTTGAAGTCAGTTACCAAAATATTATCATTTCATTATTGTAAATGTGTCTCTTATTCCTATAATGTTGGTGTTTTCATATCATACAAAAATTTCCTTTCGGAATTTTGTTACCTTAGCTTAAATCTTACCTACATATCAAATGAGATTGCTAGAGACATCTTTGTACAACTAGTTTTAAGCAAGGACACCTCGCCTGTTAGAGCCTGTCATATGGAAATTTTCTTTTGGAACTTTATGTTTTTAGCTTAAATCTTATCTGTATATTGAATGGCGTTGCTAGAGAATCTTTTTACGACTAATTTTAGATTTTAGTCCAAGACACCTTGGCTGTTGGAGTAAACTTTGCAAATTTCAAACTACAATTCTGCTGGGAATAGTATTGGCCATTGACCTTGGATAGTCATACTGGGACAATTACGTCCTCTTTTTGCTAAATTTA
The DNA here is from genome assembly GCA_001647135.1 of Pontederia paniculata. Lineage (NCBI taxonomy): Eukaryota > Viridiplantae > Streptophyta > Magnoliopsida > Commelinales > Pontederiaceae > Pontederia > Pontederia paniculata. The sequence goes on along the minus strand of LTAE01001284.1, from coordinate 14,219 downwards.
ATTCTCCGAGGCAAAAAATAATCTCTTATCATGTTATATTCCTTATGAATGATTGAAATTCATGCCTTGAATCTTCTGTAAGCTAATAACTTAGAATCAGGTGGCAGGAGTCTTGTTCCGGATGCTACAATTTATTATGATTGTTGGCTTAAGTTTCTTCAGAATATTGATAATGCATTATTATTTTACATGAAGTATGATTTCATTGGTTATCCACCAGATCAACTTTTAATTCCTGGTCTCTTAGTTCAAATTTCATTGTTTTCGTATATGATTTGGTTGATCAAAGGCCTATTTTTTGAGATAATCTGCACATCATCTATTAAAAATATTCCACTTGCTGAGATATCTTGTTATTTCTTAGATCCATCACTTTATGGTTCTTGCTGATCAGTTTCTGGCCATTTTCCAGGGTCAATATAAATCAACATTGATCTGTCCTGTTTGTAGGAAAGTATCCGTCACATTTGACCCTTTTATGTACTTGTCACTGCCACTTCCTTCAACTCTTACTCGGACAATAACTGTAACTATATTTAGTGGCGACGGTAGTGTACTTCCCATGCCATATACTGTAACAGTTCCAAAGAATGGGTGTGTTAAGGATTTGACACAGGCATTAGGTACTGCTTCTTGCCTGAAGAATAATGAAGCGTTATTACTAGCAGAGGTAAAACATCTTGTTTTGTCAGTGTTTTTTCTTCATTTTTTTCATCTGAATCCATGTCATTGTAATGTTTTTTCTACTCTTCAGGTTTACAACAATCAAATATATCGGTATCTAGAGAATTCTTTTGAGTCATTGTCAAGCATAAAAGATGAGGAGCATATTGTGGGTTATAGACTTCCGGTAAACCATGAGAAAGTATTTAGACTAGAAATAACACATAGGAGAGCCGAAAGGTAATTTCCATTTTTATCTCAAATGCTTTACTGCATAGAAAGATGTGCAACTTCTATGTCCTTGCTTCTTGATCTTATTATGCTTAAGTTTCATGTAATTTGCCTTGTAAGCTTTTTAATGGATCAATCTTGAGCGATTTCGTGATGTTTCTATCTGCAGGTTATTCTTCATGTATTGTTGTCTTATTTCATTTTAATCCTATTGGCCAGGAATTTTTTTTAATATAGAATAAACGTACGGCTGCTGTAAAGTTTTATTTGTTACATGCTGGTAATTCATGGAGAATACAATGTTCAAGTATAGTCTTTAGGATTTTCAAATGATACTTTAACTGTTTCCATGGAACAGATTACTGCTACAGTAGTCGAGTCCTCTGTATTATTTGTCAGGGCAGGTGGGGGACAAAGATGGGATTTAAAACAACAATAATACAAAGATTTGAAAATGTTATAGGAACATGGAGGTCTCTTGCAGTTTTGCATCTCTTGGAGGTTACTCTTGGAGGTTACCTATGAAATTCTCCTTTGTTATATAGTTTGGCATCTTGTGTCTAACTAAGGACGCCCTCATGCCAAGTAGAAGATCGTCCAACTTATTTCAGCCAAGGCACTTTAGCGATTTTCAGTTTAGTGCTTAGCTAATACAGCACAGCAGCAGAATTCTGGGGTAGCTGAAACAACCTGATATGTTGAAATGTATCAAGCTGGTTTGCAGATGAGATGCACATCTGCAGCAATCGCAACAGTGCGGCAAGAAGGTTCAACAGCACAGGCGTATCTGCCGCAAAATTTGGAGTGAACAGCAAGAACAGAAGGCTCTGTTGTTTTTCTGAAGCGAAACAAAAATGGACTTCGTTCCAAAACTCCTAAAATGAGTAGGATTTGTTTCCTGCATCATTAGCTGGGCTATTTATGGCTGTCTTCAGTACTTGCAAGTGTTTCTTGTGCACAATTGATCCACCAAAAAGTTGTCAGCAGGGAGACATCTAGACTAAATGTCAATTTCCAGACAAGGACCTAAATTCAGATGGCAACATTTGTTCTTTGATTAATTATGCATGGTTTCTCTCTCTGGGTTAGCTACATTTAGGAAAAAGTAAAAAAAAAATACTTTGAAATGAATATTTGTTTTATAATGACAAAATCTCCAGGATGCTGTTCGATAGGCCAGAAATGGTCAGTCTTTTAAGGTTGAAAAAAGGTCTTAAAATATTCTGTAACCAGTTGGCTGGTTGATTGATGTTTCCCAGACCAGTTGATTCTGTTTCTTTTTATGTTTCAACTGCATACGTTACTGAAGATTTTGGTTATCTTACATGCAATGTTTGCTTTTTCAGATGCTCGTCGGATCCTCAATTTAGTCGGAAGCCTTTTGGAACTCCATTAGTTACTTGTTTACCCAAGGATTGTAGAACTGGAGCAGATATACATGGAGCTGTGTGTTCTGTTCTCGCACCATTATTACGAACAACTTTAGTTCCTCATCATAACCATGATAAATCTTTCAGAGAAAATGGGTATAGGCCAAGTGTCGATGCTATTGTGTTAACAGATAATGGTACTAGTTCAAGCGATGAGATACCAACGTCAAATATGGGAATAAAAGAGATAGCAAACGGGCTTCCACCATTCCATCTTGTATTGACTGATGGGAGTAGTTTAAGCAGAACTGTTGAAGCAGACTCTAATATTTTTCTTGGGTCTTGCATGCGCATATTTATGGATTGGTCAGAGAAAGAGCATGAATTATATGACTTCTCTTACCTTGACGATCTTCCTGAAGTTTTCAAGTCTGGCTTCATGTCAAAGAAAACCCGACAGGAGGCTGTAACTCTTAACTCATGTTTGGAAGCATTCTTAAAGGAGGAACCTCTTGGCCCTGATGATATGTGGTTTGTTCTCTATTTGTTTCTTTCACACAAAGGCATTTGAAGATTGCTTGCAACATTTTTATTATTGATAATTCTTCACATTTTTCATAGGTTTTGCCCTGGCTGCAAGGAGCATAGACAAGCATCTAAGAAGCTAGACTTGTGGAGGTTACCAGAGATTTTAGTAATTCATTTGAAACGTTTTTCCTACAGCCGATACATGAAGAACAAGCTCGATACATTTGTTAACTTCCAGATCCATAATGTCGATTTGAACAAATATGTGATGACCAAGGCCTCTGATCCACAGACTTATCTATATGAACTCTATGCAGTGAGTAACCACTATGGTGGTTTAGGTGGCGGTCACTATTCTGCCTACGCAAAGGTACCTAAGAAATTTTACATTTTATTTTCTATTTGTCTATCAGAAACTATGATGATTGAGGCTGATACGCTTATGTAGCATTTTCTGCTTGCAACAAAAACAACAAAGCCTTATCCCACTAGGTGGGGTCGGCTACATGGATCATACGACGCCATTGCGCTTGTTGATCCATGTTCATGAGATTCGACGAGGTTTTACGTTGGCTGTCAAGGTCTAACACAACCCTCCTCCTTTATCCGGGCTTAGGACCGGCTATAAACATAGGCGGAGTTTACCATTTTCTACTTGCAATCTACTTATATCGTGGGTTATATATGAAAATATAGTAAACTGGGATTCTTGGTTGTCTGCGCAAATCTAAATTTTATTTTTCTTGCAGTTAATTGGAGAAGACAACTGGTACCATTTTGATGATAGCCATGTTTCTCCTGTGAGTGAAGAAGAAATCAGAACATCAGCAGCATATGTTCTATTCTACAGACGGGTTTCAAGTTAAGAGCTTCTCCAATGGTGGGATGTTCATATCTTTAGAATCAGAATTCTGCCCATCAGAAGGTGGGGAAATATGACCAAATTGGTAAGGTTTACAGAATATATTACAATTCGGGGACATTAGGGCAGGCATTCAGGAAAGTAATTGTTGATCTGCCATAGAGAGATTCATGATCACGTACCATTTTAGTTAGTCTCACAATTGGGAAGTTATAGGTGAATCATCAGGAGCATTCGGGAGGTAGTGGGCCATTCTTTGAATCTCAAGTCAGCAATCGTTGTACGAATGCGTCATTTACTTCCCTTGTATTCGTGGCTTTAGCCTCATATTTTTGTTGTACTTGTATTTTTAGGATTCCCCATTGCCATTTTGTATCGATAAAGCAAATGCAAAGCTGATAGATAATAGGGATATTGCCTTTCATGAGAAATGTAGAAGAGGTGCAGGAGCTGCATGCGCTCTACATTTTTTGGTCGAGGGTGTTGTGCAAATAATGGAGGACTCGTGTCAGGATAACTCCTGATTTTGGTACCATATATGTACGCCTGTTTCCCTATTTTTTCTTCATTTTCCCTCCTTTTTTGTTTCTATTTTTTGTTGATGAACCTTGTGGTTTCAATGGACCAAATAACAAGATATGTTACCGGTGTCGGATACTATCTTTTGGAATTATGTACTGCTGATTCCGTAAGCTTTTGTTGAAGAACCCGTTCTGTTTGTTTATTTTGTTTTTGGAAAATTCATTAGGTCGCCTCTGAGCTCTCATTCCAATTTCTGGCTTTGTCCTAAATTAAATTGTATCATCCCGCTTTTTATCTAACCTGGTTTCAGATTTCAAATAGGGCAATGTTGTATCCTCCTAAATTAGGAGGATATATTCTCCTAATTGAGTCACTATGGCATGTGTGGTAATTTATTAAATTTTTTAGGGTGTTTTTAATATGTGTTAGGAGGATTTTTAGGAGGAAGTAGCATTTTCCTTTCAAATATTGAGTTGTATCAAATTTCAAGACCTCGACTATTCATTCTTGCACTTTATCATCAGTCAAATATGGCTTGTACTCATCTCACCGACACCAAACATAAATATCTTATGTTCGTGCTCAATTGTAATTTCATTCGTCAAACTATAATGTTATCTTTACCTTCAAAATTGTCTTGATGCTTCTAAACTGCAGTGCGTTGCCCGCTGCCACTCACTTGTTGCCAAGGAGCTGGCGACAGTGGCCACATGGGCGGCTTCAATGTTGGCCCAAGGGACAAAAAGTTGATAAAGATAAACATGAAATGCGTTGCAATAAAATTGATCGTCTCCTTTTTATTAATTTTAACATTAGGGTTTATTCCGGAGAATAGACTTTTCAGAAAAACACTACCTACTTTCTTGTGTTGAACAATGTAACAACTCAACAAACATATCATTTCTGATTAATCAAGAATGTTGCATTTTTAAGAAACTTTTACCCTAAGATATAAAATTATGTTATACCCAAGTGATTGAGTTTTTTTCATAAACTCAAACAAAAAGTAATTGTTTAACACAATCAAAGACAAAATACGAGTTGTTTCGATAAATTAGAATGAAATATAAAAAAATACTAAATCAAGTTCGGCACGATAAGGGCCTGCCTGCTACATCTCAATTGAGGAGTCAATCACGAATTCTATTTCGTGTGACTTCATATATGTTGTTATTTTTTTTAAGTTTCTCATTTCTTATATGAATCAACGAGTTTAATTGGGAAAAAAAATAAACGGATACCACAAAGCCACAGGAGATGAAGTCCTAATACCGCACAGAATCCAATATTATACTACAACAAGAGAGGTAAGAACTCACTTAAGACGTGAAGAGGATGAATGCACTTCTGAAACAAAATATTAAAAAAAGATCATAAAATTTATGGATGAAATGGTGGAGGAAAATTGATATTCAAACTCGTTGATATAAGAAAATTGATATACAGAAGCTAACTTCACAGTCATCGTAACATCTATCATTTCACCTGTAGAACTACACTGTTGGTTTGCAATCATTCTTTGACGTACAAACGTTTTCGCATCAGGCTCCAATTAATATCGAGTCCACTCAAGTAATATCGCCTCCTCGCCTATAGCCTCTAAAATCAAATGTTTATAATAAGAGTGATGCTACAATCTCCTAAAAATCTTTTTAAAAAATTATCAACACTTCACAATGGCATATCTTCGTAATTTAATAAATTTTTTAAAATAATTTAACTGAGGATTATTAAGTAGAGGATGCAGATTTATCCTTATAATAATATTGTTTTTTTAACAATAGAGGTGGAAAAAGTGGATGACGCATGGACGAGGACGCCAAGGACGATGGGACAAGGCCTTTCATGTCGGTGCTGGCAAAAACTGATACATAAAATGATCATTTCATAAATACACTTTTTTTTATGAAATTTCCATTTGAAAATTGTTACTTTTACTTTATAATTTAAATAGATAAATAAATATCTAAAACCAATAGTAAGTTAGGAATTAAGCCCAGTAACTTACAAAACTTCCTCATAACGTGATAATTTAAAACCTCCTTAAATAATAACTACATCCCTCGATTGGAACACATTTCTTTTTAAACTTCGGACCGTTTATAAAAGCGACCACCAAAAACCTGCAATCAAATAGAATAATCTCTTGGTTCTTTTCCCCACCACATCTCTCTCTCTCTCTCTCTCTCTCTCTCTCTCTCTCTCTCTCTCTCTCTGCCCAATAACTCAAATTTCTCCTCGGTTGGCACACACTACCGCCAGACAGAGTCGCCAATTGCAGCACCATCACTCCACTTTGCGAGATCATTAATAAAAATTATCATGACTACCCATGAAGAACTACAAATTATTATACAAAAAGGTTTACATCAACAAAAAATTAATAATAATGGCAGCAAATTCTTTAACCTTCTTAATTAGAGCCACATGCGCCCTGCACGACCTACATCAACAGCTGCTCACTGCAGTAATCTCAGCAACAGCAAGCTCACTCCGGCGCTAGCCGCAGCGGCCACCTTCGCGGCCACGCCCCGCTTCACCTCCTCCTGCGCAGTCTCAAACATCAACTTTTGCACCAAAAGCACGACGAAAGATTGCATTTTTATGATAGACTGATCTAAATTACACGCCTAAAAATTCCAGTAAAAAAATTGCGATCTTGAACCAAGTTTGAGCTCTCCGATACGTACCCATGCAGCTGAAATGCTGTAGTATCCGGACGACGAACCATCAGATGATCCATCGTAACTTCCTCCATCGCCACCAATGCCGCCGTCGCCGCCGCCATGGCCGTGGCCGTGGCCGTCCCCGTTGGTCGTGGTGTTTTCCTGGGGGAACACGATGCCTAGATCGTAGGCGGGCGTGCCGTCGGCCTTGAACAGCCCGTAGTTCCTCTCCGACGTCGGGCCGGGCTTCTGGTTCTCGTTGAAGAGCGCGAAGATGTAGACCCTGATCGGCGTCCCCGGCATCAGCGGCGTGCCCTTCTGCGCGGCGACCAGCTGCATCAGGTTGGCGTTGTACTTGGCCGCGTTCTCCGGCGTGGCACCCTTCTCGTTGGGGTCCCCCGCCGACGGCCACCCGGTTTCCGAGATCCGCACTTCCACTCCCTTGACTCCCGCCGGCGAGGCGCCGGCGATGGCGTGGTAGACGGCGTCCACCTGCGCGTGGAGGAGGTTGGCGTAGCGGAGGCCGGAGGATGGGTCGTTGATCGGGGTGGCGTGGGGGTCGAGCAGCGCGTAGTCGAGGGACACGCCGGTGGGATCTTCGTCGTAGGCGAAGTACGGGTAGGCGTTCACGAAGAACTGCGAGCCCGTGCGCGCGTGGAAGGCGAGGAGTGGGCAGATGAAGGGCAGGAGCTCGCGGCGGAAGTTGGAGACGGAGGGCGGGTACGACGGCATGGCGAGGACGGCGAGCGAGTGGGCGGTGGTGATGGCGATGGCGTGGTCGAGGCCGAGGGAGACGAGAGCGGAGTGGAGGTTCTCCATGGCAGGGACCAGGCAGTGGGCGAGGGATGTGTCGTTGCTGGTGAGGACCTCGTTGCCGACGGTGATGACCGCGATCTTGGTGGCCGGAAGGTAGCACTGGACGTTGGACTTCACCCAGTTAGTGGCCTCGTTGGGGTCGGCGGCCATCTTGCAGACACACTTGTCGGGGAGGCCGACAACGAGCTCGATGCCGCTGTTGGCGAAGGCGCGGAGGACGGTGGGGTCGGCGTCGTATAGGCGGACGCGGCCGATGGCGATGGTGGAGATGAGATGCGGGACAGCTTCCGGGGGCGGCAGGTTGTTGCCGAGACGGCCGTAGTTGATGCCCACCAGAGAGGAGGAGGTGGCGGACGAGGGCAGCGGCGCTCGGAGCATGAGGACGGCCACGAGAGAGAGCAATGTGGAGAGACGGCAATGGCATTGCGACGCCATTGCCGTTGCTCTGAAGCTTTGGGCGGCGGTAGAAGGAGAAGGACCAGGAAGAAGAAGAAGAAGAAGAAGAAAAAAAAAGATTTAGGAGATGGAGGTAAAAGGTGGTGGTGGTGGACGGTAGATGGATGACGTATGACGTACCGCGGTACCAGTGTGCCTAGAGCTCATAACGCGTCCGTTACGAGTTGGGAGCGGACGTTATTTTTGTTTGCGATTCCTGTTACAGCTCTTCCATGTGCAGAACCACGTGCTGAAGAATCTGGAACATTGGTAATGTGAGGTTTCTGTGTAGTAGAAAAATACATGCATCTTATTTTTTTATTATTTACTACTTTATTCTAGTAATTCTCGTAATTTGTCATAATACATAACTATGTGTTCATTCATTCGTTTGATTTTTGGATAGTATTGCTATCATTCTAAAAAGGATATCAGTGTCACTCCCATTAATCATTAATAAAATAGAGCAACATAATATTCTTAGTAGTGTCATTCTTATTTTACTAGTCCAAATTTTGTATGATTTCTAGCCATAGAATTTTGAGCGGCAACAAATAAAAAAATGTACCCATCTCGACCGTTGTAGTTTCTCACACGAAAAAAAAAGGTTACATATACAATTTGTTCAAAGTGAGTTATTCGTCCCTCTCATTTAAATAAATTATTACGGCTCCTGTATATTTAGTTACTTTAAATATAAATAGTAAAAGCTTTTAATAGGACAGTCGGGAGGTTCAAATTCTATATTTTTTTATACTGTCAACAAAATTTTATTTTAGTTTATCTGTATGATTTCGAATTATGACGGACTAAACTCCTTTACTATTTGCATTTTTATATTTTAAATATTTTATTCAAATTTTAGACCTTCTTAAATTTTTCTAAATATTTTTTTTCTATTGTAGGAATACTTTAACCATGACTAATCTTATCTAAATAGAGACAATGAAAGTTAAATTTTCAGCTCAAATTAGAGTCAAGTTTAATTTAATCAGCTCGTTAATTAATTATTAGGAAGATTTCAAATGCTGAGAGATTTGTTTAGGAAAAGGAGAGTTAGAAAAGTGAAGGGATGGAGCCAACAACATTTTGGATGCCATGCCACTTTCTCTCTCTCTCATCGTATAGAAATTGAGGGCGTGAACAATGTTGGTGCGAGGGTGGGGCGTGGATAAAGAATGGGTGGTAGGCGCACGAAACGGATGCATCCTTCCGATAGGTTTAGACGACGGCGACGAGCACAGTATCTCAGATGGGACCAGGGATGAGGTGGTAACCCCGCGAGATGCAGAGCTGTTCATTTTGTCCGTGGCGATTAGAGAGAGAGAGAGAGAGAGAGAGAGAGAGAGAGAGAGAGAGAGGTGGGAGAGTCGTGATGCGAGACAGGAGGAATCTGACATTGTTTGGTGTGAGGCACAAGTGGACAATGGAAGGGTGATGTGGGAAGGTTTTGTTGGCTTTCTATGGCCCTTTAAACATTTGCTACTCGTTCATACTAAAAATATGACACGCGCCCCATGTGGCCGGCCATTACTGTGAGAAGAGATGGTGAGGAGAGAGAGAGAGAGAGAGAGGGAGAAAGAAAGAGAGAGACAGGAGAGAGTTGGGTGATGATGCTGCCTTTTTATTTTCTATCTGCATGCATTGATTGCCGCTGCTGTTTACGTTTTACTTTTCTTCCTTCGCAGTTTCACTCCTTTGAACTTACCTTTATAACTTTGTGAGTGAGTGGAAGGCGAGTGAGTGGTGTCAGCTGTGAACTCTGAGCCAAACAAATGAATGAGCTCAAGAGTTAGCAAAGATTAGGTACATGATGAATCAAGTGTGACAATGTGTGTGTTCTAAAAAGAGGCATCAACCTTATCTCCACTCTAAAGCTGGCAATCCCTTGGTTGAACAGAAAAGTTCTTCTTTCCATTTCTCCTCCTACTTTTGGTAGGAAATGCAGATCATAAAGTGATGCAGCAAGTGGAACTAGCTCCCATAGTTAAAAGCCTGGTAGGTTCACCAACTGCAGGAATGAATTTCGGATTAAAAAGATGAAAGAATTATTTTAATGCTCTACGCTCCCAAAATTATTATTGATAATTTTTCAACTATAACGCAAGTTTTCACTTAATTTGATTGTTAATGCAAGATTCATGACCCCATCCCATGCAAGTTTTCACTTAATTTCTCAATAAAAAAAATTGTGTTAAGAGTTCATGTGCTCATTTGGTCAATTGACAAAACGTCACCGGCCTTTGTGGAAATATTTGTTGGGAAATTGATATAAAGCCCAAACGGAGTCCGCATCTTGTCGCGCTTTATAGAAGCGGAGCCCAAAACTTGTTTGGAACCTCTTAATGGACCTCCAATAGGCCGTGGTAACTGCACGACCCACTTTCCCATCCTGTCATTAAATTGTTAGTGTTGTGGATCCAGACAAATCCCAACACAGGATCCGCCCTGATTAGGAAAATTGATTTTTTTTTGCTTTGTTTAACAACTCGAATTTTGAATTAATAGATTTTAGATAGACCATAATTCAGAAAAAAAAATGAAATTAGTATATAGGCATCCTATGGGATTCTACCAATCCAACGTTTAAATTTTTCTACATTTTGAATTTTAACTCAAAAATCCATAATACAAAAAATTGAATATGCCGAAATTATTTTTAAAATAACAATAAAAAATTTTAAAACAAAATAACAGGAGCATTTTTTTCATATAAAGATGTATTAATTAAACAATATTTAATAAAAATATGTAAAATTATATTAAAAAAAGTGGATACTTCAAATTAACATGTTGGAGTTGGCGAATAATTCAGGTCTCTTGTTTCTCACACCGGGTATGTTCACGTGAGCTTAGGAGAACTGGAGTATTATCCATCGACATCTAATCTCTACGCGCAGAAAGGAGGGTTCGGAGGGCATCGCCCCCCGACGGGGTTCCACTTTTATTTAAGTTGGTCCGTATGGTGCGGATTAAAAGAGTGTCTATTTGTTAGGATTTTGGACCCATATATATTGCTCTTATTTTAGATGTGATGTTGAGCGATTGTAACGAAAAAAAATAATAATAGTGAAATCTCTTGCGGAACGTTGCCCTAATTAAAGAGTGAACCTATGTAAATTTATTTGTGTTCTCTATTTTTCTACATTTCTTTTTTTTATCTTTTATTTCTGTTCTCGAATTTCCCATTATAACAATGCAATATTTTAAATAGAAAAGTTGGATGTCAAATTTTTTAAATAAAAGTATCCTTGCGCTCTAATCGAGTTAACAAATGAACTTCAATCTCGTATTTTTCTCTTGTGACTCTTCGATATTGCCACACCATTTTGTTTAACTACGTCGCCGCTCCAAAAGTTTTTCCCTCTGCAATTCTTCTTCTTCTTCGTTCTACTACTCTTCATCAATTTGCTGCCATCGAGATGAACACTATCACCGGCGAAAGTTCACCTAACAATTTTTTCCTCTTTGTTTCCTCTTCATGATATTTTTTCCCCTTCTTGGTCCGTCCTCTTTTTGTTCAGCGAAAGATCAGTTGTCTTTAATGTTGAAAGTTTATACGTGGATGTGAGAATTTGAAGTCTATGCAGGCATGCTGCAATTTAGGATAGCAAAAATTTGATATTTTATGTTGTTATTGCAAGAAAGAAAAAGATATTAATTTCATAAGATCCACGTGTATGAAATTTTTTCAAGTTAAAAACATAAGGAAACAAATAAGAAAGAGATAGATAATTATTGACTTCTACAATCTAAAAAATTTCAAGCCCTCATGGCATATTTGGAAATCAATTATTCCTATAAATTTGACTCAACCCACGTGTTTTTCGTCGCTAATTAGAAACAAGTCTATATAATTGAATTTTTTTCTCTACATGATACTTTATCGAAAAAAGAAAAAAAGTTAAGAATTAACTTAAGAATGTATTAGGATTATTAGAATTTTTGTTGGCTTTGATTTTGGAATTTTCAAGGCAAAATGACTTTTGCAATTTGGCCTTCACTATGACACCTACGCATGCGTAGTGACATTTTTACCCTTTCAAGAAAAAAAAAATAACGTCAAAAGATTGTTCAAATTCCAAAATTAAATGTGCTACTAACCATCTTAAAAGATTAAGCTAATAGAAAGAGCAACATATTTAAATTTATATTCTTAACACTCCCCCTCATGTGTGGACCGCTTATAATTTTGGTCTAATCCAAAGCTCAACACGTGAACAACTAAATGAAAATTTTATTTTTTAACACAAGCAATGACAAAGTTTGAACCTAGGATCTCTCGCTATGATACCATGTTAAAATAGATGTGCTACCAATAATTCTAAAAACTTAAGTGAGTAGAAAGAGTAATATTTTTATATTTATATTCTTATAAAATCTTAAAGTTAAGTTACATTATTGCCCATGGAATATCATAACATAAGTTTCGATACTAAAATTTGTCACATTCGACCTTCTTATTATCCTAATCCTAATTATTATAACTCTTGATCTCATTTAACGTATCTCAAATAAAAGTTGCAAAAGTTCCTTCCTTAAATATTATCTCACTACTTATAATTATATATAAGAGTTAGAGTTATAAAAAAACTTTAATTTAAATGCATAATATACTACATTCATGCATCGCCCTTTTTTTCACACATTATTTTACACCAACAATTTCAAAAAGGTAACTCACACATCACCAATTTTTCACACATTATTTTACACCAATCAATTCAAAAAAGCCAACCATTTCGAAAAGGTAAGTAGCATACATACTTCACCCATAGTTCTATTATATCATTTTTATTAAATTTAATAAAAATATTTAACAAATGCAGCGTTTTGAATCAAATAATAAATATAAAATGACTAAAAAGAGTAAAAAAATTATTAAAATAATTTACATTCATATATGTATCATAAATTTAATAAGACATTTTTATTTTAACTATTTTAATATTAATAAATAATAATAAAATAAATAGTTGATCAAATGATTTATGTGTTAATAAAATAATAATAAACAATAAAATTATCATGTAGTACGAAATAATAAGTGTATCATATAAATAATAATTATATTAAAATATTTTAAGGATATATCTAAATATAAATTTTAATACACTTGTAACTATCCTAAATGTTAATCTTTCAACGGTCTTAAAATATTAAGTTCCAATCGTTTATTGTTATTATTGATTATATTTATCAAACATCTTAAATAGCATATTAATTTTTTTTCCGAGTGTCCCTTCGAGGCCCTTGATATCCATGCTACTAGCAACTAACTAATCCAGAGCGAGGTAAAGAGCATAAATGATATTCTTTTTGCCAAATTGGCGACTATGAGACTTGAACATGAGGCTACTAGCTCTCGATCTCTTAGTCCAGGATATACTCTTGTTACTTAAGTGTGTCAATTAAATAATATATTAACTTTATATTATATATTATTGTAAATCAAAGTTATTCGAGATGAAGAGCTGTAAAATCGATGATCGGATAAGAATCGTTTGATTTTGTGAAAAATTTTATGAAGATCGTAAAATCGGTAGAAGATTAAATATAAGAAGATCATAAGATAGATTGTAAAACATCGAGATTTTGATAATTTTGTTGTGACAAATAGGACGAAACGCGAAAATAAATCTTCATTTGGCGTTGAGCAGCAGCCGACCTGTCAAGATGTCAATCAACGATGAGAGGCGTCGAGCGGAGCGATTGTGGGGCGTTGAATCACTGAATACACGATACTGTTAAATCATGCTGACCCTTGATTTTCCTAGCTACCATAAAAATAAGATTCAAATTGGCCAATGCGACAGAGAAAATGTAATATCTGCTCAAATTAAAAAGAAAACAGAAAATAGAAAAAGAAAAGGGAAAAGAAAGAGAGTGGGGCTCAGCCACATGGCAACACTGTATTGGACCCCAAAACCCACTTCTTCTCTCTCCCTCTTGCTATATAAACCAAAAAATCAGAATTTTACCCCTTTCTTCTCTCCATTCTCTCTCTCTACCTTGTAAACTCAGCCCACAAGGTGAATCCGAAAATTGAAGGATTTGAGCTTGATTTTTAGAGGGAAATCAGCAAAGGAGAAGAGGAGATCTAGGGCAAGGATCAAGAGGAGAAGA
>LTAE01001283.1:22558-58384 GCA_001647135.1 Pontederia paniculata | reverse complement strand
AGCAGTCATGCACCTACACCGCTTGTGATTGGGAAGAGGCTGAGCAAGAGCCAGTGTCCCAACGAAGGGCAAGAACCTTTGGGTGAGCCATATGGGAAGCGGTGGGCAGTCTAATGTAGAGCAGATTTCAAAGTAATCCTGGAAAGGCTCATTGGGAAGTCATTAAGAGGATACTGCGATATCTGAAGGGGACTGTACAGCTGAGATTGACATACCAGGCTGACACACTCGAGGCAGTAGGATATTCAGATGCAGACTTTGGGGGGATATTCACGATCGAAAGTCTACATCAGGTCACTTATTCCTTCTGGGTGGAGCAGTCGTTTCTTGGATTAGCAAGAAACAAGAGTGTGTAGCGAGACACATACAAGAGGTTGAATATATTGCTTGTAGTACAATAGCAACCTATGGAGTATGGCTCAGGCGTTTCCTTTCAGAACTAAGGCTCGATTTGGTCAGAGGACCATTGTCCATGTACTGTGATAATCAAGCTGCGATAAGCTTGATACACAGCGGAGCCAATAGTTCAAAAGAAAAGCACAATAGAATATCACTATATTCAGGATATAGTTGAAAAGAAGGAAATGCCTACGAGTGACATGTTAGTTGATTCCCTTACAAAGAGAATTGCAGCTGGTGTTTTCATCAAGCATGTTGGCTTGATGTGACTCATGAGTGACTGAGTCAGTATGAAGTATTCACGGATAGTGAAAACTTCGGGATAATAATCTCCAACTAGACTACTCACGGATAGTGGAAGTGCTCACATAGTGACTACTGGTCAACTGGGAGAATAAAAGTGTATTAGACTTTTAATACTCTTATGTAATTCCATGTATCTCTGATTTGACCATGTCAGATTTCTTTTAAGCAACCTGACGACACGACGACGACCAGCCTTGATTCGTTTTCCCGGCCGGTGGGAGAGCGATGACAGGACTCTGCGGGAGCTGCGGCGAGGGCTTCGTAGTGGTCGATCCCGATTCCGGCTGCCGCGTCTGCGACTCGTGCGGCCGCATCCAGTCCTTCGACGAGTTCCGCCACCAGGCCTTCACTTCCGAAGGCCTTCCCACCGGCCACCTTCTCCATTCCGTCGGCGACTTCGGCTACCGTGAGCGCAAGCTCCATCACGCCCGCGCCGTCCTCGACGACGTATCCTCCCGCCTCGGCCTTTCCNGACGACGTATCCTCCCGCCTCGGCCTTTCCTCCGCCCGAGCAAAAGAGGCCGCCTCCCTCGCCTCCGACGTCACCGACGGGACCCTCGGCGAGGGGGACTGGTTCCCCGTCCTCGCCGCCTCTTGTTGCTACCTCGTCGCTCGCCGCCACCGCCTTCCGATCTCCCTCCACGAGGCAACCGCCGCCATCGGCCGCGACGACCCCCGGGAACTCGGCCGCATGGTCGCCCGTGTTTCCCGCCACCTCGACCTCCCCCAGCTCCCCGATTTCGACGTCACGGCTGCCCTGGAGCGCGCCGTCCGCTCGTCCCCCAGCATTGCGAACGCCGGCGTCGGCCCCGAGATGGCCGAATGCATGATCGGTCACGGCAGGTTTCTCCTCCAGTGCGCCACCAAATGGTTCCTCACCACGGGGCGACAACCGCTTCCAATGGTTGCCGCGGTGGTTGCCTTCATTGCAGAGGTCAACAAGGTGGAGGCGGTATCGGTGGAGAATCTCGCCAATGAGATCTATGCCGGCGTCACCACTAGCAAGCTCCGGCTCAAAGAACTCACAGAAACCCTTGTCCAGGTAGCCGGCGCTCTGCTTCCCTGGGGAAAAGACGTTACCGTTAAGAACATAGTCCACAATGCCCCTCTCTTAATACGGATCATGAGGATGAAGTCAAATGCATCAAAATCCTTTTATTTCGATGGGGGATTTAACTTTGGATTGGGGAATCTCAGCAATGCAGGTTCATCAGAAGAAATGACGAATGATTCTAAGTACTTCGGAAGGGAGGAGGATGAATTTGATGATGATGAGTTCTTACGAAGCTGCGATGATTTGCAGAACATCAAGATTTGCGGCGAGACCATTTCAGATGCTTATAAAAATGTAAGGGAGAGGATTTCTTATCTGAAGAAAATGGGAGGGATTCATAAGGCTCATGTGGACAAGAGGAATAAGGTGATGGATGAACCCATGTGGAGAGGATGTGAGGGAGAATGGAACTCAGATAAGAAATTGACTATGGAGGAAGTGCTCAACAGGGATGTTGGATATGAAGCTCTGCCTCTGAGTTTCATTTCTGGTGTGGAGAATCGGAGTCGCAGGAAAGCTAGGATCTTAGCTGCTAAGCGTCGGATTGATGCAATTATGAATCCTAACTCCAATGCCGGTCTTGGCCCTGAAGTGGTCGAGGATTGCCAGCCGGAGGTGGAGAGGATTGGAAGAAAAAGGAAGAGGAAGAGAAAATGCTCAAAGGATGCACTTGATTGGGAGGACTTCATTGTTGAACTTTTGCTTCTTCACCATGTGAGTGAGGGAGAGATAGAGGAAGGTCAATACAATAGATTGCTAGACTTGCATGTCTTCAACTACCTGGATACTGCAAGGTGAACCAAGGTAGATATTTTGCAGGAGAGTAGATAATAGTTACTAATGTTTTCATAGTTCTTTTTGCGTGGCTATGGAACTTGCATTGTCCAATATGAAGGTAGAATATCATCTTTTGGTATGTTGGATTCATGTCAAATCAATCCTTACTGCTTTAGTATATATTTTTTATTTTCAAATAGGCTGTATACATATTTATGTTTCTTACGAGAAAGGGTATTTATATTAAAGTGATATATGCTGTTTCATTTTGCTTCATTCTTTTGATCTGTTTCAGTGATACATATGACTTTGTTCTGCTAAAATAAGATGCAAGTCCCATGTTTATGATAATATTCTAGAAGTCAACCTCAAAAGTTGGTAAATGTTCTAAACGTTTTGATAGATATGCTAATCTAAATTGAATGTATAATATTAGGATTATACGGGATGAGCACCTTTTGGCTATCATCGTTTCTCATCCTAAAAAATATCGACAATCTACTTCTGTAAAAACCTAAACAAAAATAGTATTTTTCATCTTGTCCTTTAAGTTAGTCAGTCAATTGAATGAGCAACACATCCCTTTGTATGCATTATAATTGAGTGCTTGTTTGTTAGTGCTAAATTGTTCATGAATTTTGTACTATGATCTATGGTACATGATGATGAACCTATGCCAACACTTTTTTCATACAAATTCTAAGATTTTGTAAATTATCCGGAACCAGCACCTGTGTTATATTTCAAGAAATTTAACCTCTGGCATGCCTTTGTAATATTTATTTTGAGTGCATAATATGAGATCATATAAATACAATTAACACTACATTGTCTACTGGTCTTTTTAGTCCTTAATGACAACAAGAGGTTCTTCATTTCTACTTTCCGGACATATCTACAGGACACTGCTGGTTCTTATCATAAACTCATTTGAGTTTTTGACTTCATTATCTGGATATTAATTCAATCTTCATCCTTTACAAATTGTATTGATCACCCAAGTTTGCATATGTTTGATATGCTATTTTCCATGTTTGAATACTTATTTGACTCTTCCCTGTAAAAAAAAACTTATTTGAGCATCAGTAACACACTCTTTCTGCCAATTTTGGATGCTTTCAGAATAACTGTTAATGTTGGATTTTAAGCTTTTAGCCAAAAGCAAAGGGTAAGTCCTCAATTCTCAACAGAGCAATCAAACTTCAACTAACAAGAATGTTGAGAACTCTCTGTGTGAAAGAATGCTTCTACTACTTTACCTATTCGAGAATCTCCATTATCAATGGGAGAGATTCTTTCTTCTCTCGATCCAGGATTTTTTTTCCGTCTCATGTTACTGAATATTCTATCAGTCGACGCTCAACTAAACTTAATGGATCAGACACGCATATGAAGTGCACCAATTTTTGGGGCCGTAATAATGTAAGTCTATTGATGCAACAAGTCGTATTACATATTGATTAGAGTTGATACCATTGGATTAACGAGTTTTTAGTTATTATTATATAGTTCCTTCCATTTTCCTTACCAATGTTTCAAGCCAGTTCTCTTTCTCAGTCAGTCCACATGATTTTTATCGGCTTGTACCTTCATTATTCAATATTTCTTGTCTAATGTTCTCTAAATAATATTATACTCCTTTTGGCTTTATATAATCTCTTGCAATTTCTATCCTTCCTCTTTCTCCTTTGCTCTGCGAAATTGATTCTATGTAGTGATCGAAATAATGTTGTCCTTTTTCTTTCTGTTGATGTTTTCTCCCTTAGTTGTCCACGTGTTGGGCTTTGGGCTAGACCAAAGTTGTCGGCGGCCCACACGTGAGGGGGAGTGTTAAGAATATAAATATAAAGATGTTGTTCTTCCTATAGGCTTAAGCTTTTAGGATTGTTTGGTAGCACATCACATTTAACAATGTTAAATACAACATGGCAGAAAGAACCAGCATACAGAGTCAGTTGATTCTTCTGCTGAAGAAGAGTAAGTTTTTGTGTAGCCTTTTTTTCTTCAGAAGTTTGGTATAAAGTTCAAACCAAAACAACAATGAAGCTTAATTATATAACTTTTGCACTAAAAGAAGCATCACATTCTTTCACATTAAGATTTTTCATTTTGAATTTTCTTGAGCCATCTTCCTATTTTTTATGTTGTTTTGCTATTACATGTCTATATTACTGCACATTTTTCTTGTGAATAAATGGTTTGTCCTCTTCTATCTTGGTGTATTAATAAACTCTTCCCTTTCTGAAGCAGACCCAAAGGTAGTAAATAAAACAGAAAAACTTCCTATCCTTTTATTTCAGTTGAATAGGAAATTCTATAGAATATTGATATCGAGAGCATTCTTCAATCCATGTTTAGTCAATTTGTCCAAATCGATTAAAATTAAACAACTGTACATTTGAATAAACAAAACATTAGGGAATTTATTTCATTTTTTTCCATAATTTTCGACGGTAGATAGTCAAAATGTTTTTAATGTGATTCTTAGTTTGAATGTTTAATGTAGGATGTTAAACAATTATATACGTTGATCCAATAAATTTAGGTATGTTTGGATTTAAATTTTTTTTTGCAAAACACTGCTTCTTTACGGCAAGAATTTAAATGTAAACAACATGTCTCATAGTTTTAGCATCCAGTAGAACGAGGAAAAAGTTTCTTGTCAAAGTTGTGACTGGCAATTTCTGAAGAATATATTGAGATGTTTGGCAAGTTATTGGTCCACCATTTGGTGTTCCCATTATTTACTTTCTAGGTATATGCTAGTTCCAATTTTTGTACTAGTTTTCAGGACCTAGAAGTTCCAGGTTTGGGTCAGGTACTAAGTTTATATTGAATGTATTCCTTTATATTGTCAAATCTTATATTTTTCATTAATGTTCCATCAATGAGATAATTCATAGTTTATGTTAAGAAAAGAGTTGCTTAACCATAAGCCTTCATAATAAGTTAGTGTTAAATGATAGGCACTTTGATTATGATAAATATTTATATTTATTCACATTTCATTTTCGTGTTTGTGGTTTAAACAACTGTTTCACAAGAACTGTTAGTAGAATTTGAAATGGTTATATTCTTCCTATTATGTTCCTAAAACATGCACTATTTTTTTTTCATTTCCTTTCTTTTGGTTTGTACACTTAAGTTTCTGTTTGCTAAAATATCTGTTATTTTCTAGGCTTGCTATACAAAGACTTGAGATCACTAAGAACGATCTTCGAATTAGAATAGCCAAAGTGGTAGCTTCTGAATTTTTCTTAAGATTCATATTGTCAGGATACTAATACTGACTAATGCCATTTTCTAGGCCAAAGGAAATGCCATTCTACAAGCAAGTTTTGAAAGAAGAAAGCAAGCTTTGCACGAGCATTGATTGTCCCTTGAACAAGATGTAAGTAGATTTCATACCTATGAAAGGTACTTGCCTGTTTGTGTTTCTTAAATTGGTACAAATGCAAGATTGTCAATATATTGCAGAATTTTATTATGGGTACATGTTTTTCTTCATAATATGTCATATCAGATTACAATAAATCCTTGGTATAATTGTTCACATTCCCCTCAAGAAGTATAAAGGTCAACATGCTAGAATAAGGGTACCACTTATGCATTTCAGAGTCTCTTATATCTTTAGGCAAGTAGGATTATCAAAGAATTCATTAATGTACGAATGACCTTGACACAGCAAGGATCAAAAGAAACTTATTCAAATTCAACAAGGAACTGATTGTTCAGGGAAATCCTGCACACGATCTGTCATCACTGAGACGCTTCTATAAAGCTTCATTTGGTTGGTGACTTGTTGAGAAATCTGCAATCTTGCAGAAATCACAGAAAATGCAGAAATCTGTATATGAACCAAGGGAAAAAGCTATCACCCCTCTCCTTAAATAGAAGAGAACAATAAATATGTTTCCAAGACTGATTATGAAACAAACTCTGAAACTAACTATAGAAAAATATAATAACAAGGACTCAAACTAACTTATAGTTAAAATAAACTATTCAATCTCGTAAAAACTCAAAACTGGACCAATTTAAAACTCATCCTGTTTTGCTTCAGACTTGACCAAAGGACAGGAACTCTAGTTTGACCCATGATAAACTTTTGATTTTTATGAGTGAGAGAAAGTACGCAATTATCTCAAATGTTATTGATCCATGAAAGTGAATCATATGAAGGCAATATATATGTCTACAATTAAATACTCGGGCTAAGACTGTCGAAGAAAAAAAATAATCGAGCATTTGTACCGCATTTGTGTCTAATAAAACTTAAACATAGTTAATCTGATGCCGCAAGGGCGTTCATCAGTTGTTTTTGAGAAAGTTTATGAGCAACTTGATTTTCTTTCATCAAATATCCCAAGGCAATTGTCCTTAATCCCAATCAACTTATGTGGTTTCACGACTATTACAAGTTGGCTTGAGCATATCTTCAGGACTCTGGCTCACGCATGATGGATTCCAAGGTCTTGCATTTAACATTTTTTCTGGCATAGTGCTATGTGTTTTTGTGACATTTAATATGCTATTTACACTGAAGACAAGGGCAGAGGTCGAGGAGATAACACTGGCTGAAGCTGATGTTGCAAGATTGAAGCAGAAGGTTGCAGAACTCCACCTTCAACTTAACCAGCAATGCCAAAATCACTATGAATCACTTCCTGATGCACCAGATCGATATCAGAACCTTTCAGCTCATCTACCACATCAGTGAGAGATTTCAACAGCTTACATTGTGTGTTCTTTATGATTTTTAAGTTTAAAAAAGATCAATGTTCTGAGGGCACAATTAATGAATGGCTTTCTGTGTGTGCTATTTTTATGCCCTTTTAATATACCTCTAAGTTTCATTATGCTATGGTTGTTCCATATCATCCTTCATGAAATTAACACTTTGCTTAGAGCATTTTCTTGCTCAGTATGTAAGACCTCTGACATAGGATAGACAGATCGTGTTAATAGACTGTGAAGATGTAGAGGGTTCACTAACAGATGATAATGAGGTGGAAAATCTAGAATAACTACCAGATAGAGTACGAAGAGATATATAATCATGAATTCGATATAGAATCACTGAAGACAAGGCAGAAGACTTTTTAGTTGAAGATACAACATAGTCCTTCTCAGGGATGACACCCGCCCCTATTCGGGGCGGGGGATATGTCCCCCACCCGACCACGCCAACCCGCTCCCATCCCCGCCCCCCGTCCCGAATCTCCGTGGCGGCGGAATTAAATTTCCCGCCCCCGTCCCCGCGGATCCCCGAACATCCATGGGGACCCGTTCCCCGAAATTTAATAAAAAAATATTTTTTAATAAAGAAAATATGCAATAAAATCATAAAAAAAACAATAATCATAAAAATATTATATATACATATATGTATTTAAATATTATAATTTATATTAATGAATGAATACTATTTAAATAATGTTATATTAATATAATTAATTTTAAGATATTTTAATAAGTATATATATCTACGAGAGTCGGGGATCCGCGGGACGGGGGCAATGTTCCCCGCCCCGATCCCCGAATTGGGGTGTGGGGGACTATACCCCCATCCCCGTCTCCACGGGGGAAAATTTTTCCAAAGTCGAGGCCCCAATCGGGGAGTCCCCGAACTTCGGGGAGTTTTGCCATCTCTAAACGGATACTCTTGAAACAGGATTATCAACGTGGTATAACCAATTATTTTCAGAGGTGAAAGGAATGATTGCTTCCTGATGCAAATTTGATTCTGAACTAGGGTCTGGTTGTATCAATGCATTGTCCAACAAATTATTTAAGCAGTAACAGACTGGCCTGGAGAAGTATCATTGGATAGAACTGGAGTTCAGAAGATGAATGAGTTGGAAAAAACTAATTGACATACATCATCTTCTGTACATGGAACCAGGCACAGTAGAAACTAAAGAAAAGCCTGCTATTGAGAAGCAAAAGGAAAAACAGATTATTGAAATACAGCATTCCTGCTGATATTTATTTTCCCACTTTCCAACTCCAACACCTTATAACCCTTTTGAGATATAGAATATCCCAAAAACACAGAAGTTGCCCGATGTGCAAATTTATTAGAAACTTTCTGATCAGCAATGAAACATAAACTCCCAAGCACTTGAAGATGAGATAATTTTGGAGCCTTACAAAAAAGCTTTTCATAAGATGAGGAGTTATGGAACACCTTGAGATGTTACCTGTTTACGAGATGCACTGCTGTCTAGATATTTTCTCCCCAATACTTAATAGGAACTTTAGATCGAAACATCATTTTGTTGACGGGTGTAGGTACAAGAACTCTGGTAAATTATACATTTAGAGACCAGGAAAGAAGTATAACTTGAATTAAAAAATTTAGAACCGTCATCAACTCCGTTTTTCTTAATTCTCTCATCATATATATTCTCAACAAGCTAGATAAACTATTGCAAATGTTGAAAACAATCAGATTTCTGCTGAAGCAAGTACACCCAGGTTAACCTGCTGAAATCATCCACTTTGGTGAGAAAAAAATTGTTCCCATTGTAAGTACAAGATCTATAAAGGACCCCTAAGTTCATTATGTAACAACTCTAAAACTATGCAAGATCTTTCATGATTTTCAACAGGAAAAGGTAATCTCGTTTGTCTAGCTAAGGGACAAATAATACAATGCAACTTGGAAGTATGATTAAAAGAACCAATTGAATTGATACAAAATAATTTTTCATCAGAAGGATGCCACAATCTTTAATGCCAAAGGTGCAAGTAAACTTTAGAAGTTCCAACAGCTACTCCAGCCACCCTATCTTCAGAGTTAATAGAAGGATCAACCAGGTAATGCAACTCCTTCCTTCCCAGTGGAGTTGCGCCCCGAATTTTACAGAATTGAGAAGGAAAAAAATCACCGAACATTTCATATCCTTAGTGAGCTGCGAAACTGAATAAAAATTAAACTTGGTCTGGAACACAAAGAACATTTAACAATTTTATCTTGTTTCCAATGTAATAAGAACCAATATGAGTGATAATTGAAGTACTGCCATTAGAAAGAGTTACAAAATTCTTCCGTGACATAGTTCTTATATCAACTAGCCAATCCATATAGAGAGCGTATCCGCATGTTATGAGAAGGATTAGAGAGACTTGTACATGCCATGCAGTAGAAGTATTTGGTTCATTAAGTAACTTCAGAATTTGATGACACTGTTCCTCATAAAAACTACTGCTGAACTAGAGTATTCTATTTGGGCTATGGCTGCATTAGCTGTCTTTTCGTTTTTGGAAAATTTAAAACTAAGGAAATCCAATAACCCGATAACATTGTTGCTTCTTGTGCCTAGGCTCCTTGCAGTAATCACAAATAGTACTATAATCTCACTTTGGCTTAAAATCTTGATCCTGATTTTTTGCACCAAAAAAAAAAGCTGACTGCTCGGCTGAATTAGAAATTGGCAACTCTCATATGTCGTTTTTCTTCCTCTATTTGATGGAAAGGACCGGACTCATTGGTAAGATTTGGAATCTTGCTTGGCTGTAATTGTCATTCAACCCAATAAGAAACTTTTTACAATTTTTGTTGTTCAACAAAGGTACAATAATCTTTAGGGAAAAGGGAATATGTAGCGCAGTTGTACAGAAAGTAACGACACTTTTTGTACAAATGAACAATGTTCAAATTTTTTTGTACAGATAGTAGCGTTACTTTCTGATGTGCTACACGCACTACATTAAAAGTGCGTTACACTAAAAGTGCCCCCTAATCTTTAAGCACACCAAGAACAGGTAGATTAGGCACCATCGATGAAAGATCTTTGAGAAACACTAAAATTTAGAGTAACAATCTGCAATTGTCTATGTTCCTTGGCTGAGAGCATAGATATCACTTTGCAAAGTATCTATCTTCATACCATTCACTTTGTCAAAGGGTTCCTTTAAGTCCATATGTAACATTGCTAACAAGATCTCTTGCTATTGTGCTCTTGATCCAAGAAATGACCATCGCATTGCAGCATTTCCATTCAAAATTGCAATGTTCTATCAAATTGATCTATCATGCAGTAACAATATACAGAACCTTGCTTATTTTTAGCTAAAAATGCATTGTATAAAGAGCTGCTCCAGATTGGATAATTCCCCAAGTCTACTAACAGATGTGTCCAGGAAAGCCGGAAGAGCTCATGAATAGAGGACTCGTTGCATCAATCACAACAGAAGCAGCAGAATCACTAGACATGTTTTCTCGATTCGACATAGAAAAACACAACTATGACAACAGATGCAAACTCCATAGAACAAATCAGTAGCCAAGACCAAGAACAGCTAAGAGGTGAAGAGGTCCGATCAGAAAACCTTAAAATTGAGTGGATCTAAATCCTCAAGCCTGCCACAAAAGTAGATCTGAATCACTGTCTTGTTGGCTCTAAGTTTTAGGCATCCAAGTTGTCAATCCTTCACTGATCTCCATCAAACAAACAGCGAAAGAAAAATAGAGAAGTGGAATTGGGGGAAATCAGATTTCTCATTCGTTAATTTTTAAAAAAATACATGTTTTTCCCTTCTATTTATAGTGTGAGGTCGTCTATAGAAACCTCACATAACACACATAGGCAAGCAGTGTAGCAGGTATCAGCTACAACATTACAGGGCAATGTAACAGTAGTGTACAGTATAATTAAGCTGCCCTGTACATGTTATCACTACTAAAGAAAGAAAATAGTTAAGAAGAATCAGCAAAATAAAAGAGAAATTTTATCTTGACGGACAACCAGTAGCCTACAAATGCTAAAAGACTATTAAATTAAGGGCCACAATTCAGAGTTGCATGAAGGAGCAAGTAGCATCAGAAAAAAATTATAAAGGAACATGCATAATATCAAATTTTTAGCATGTACAGCGAGATCATGTAACCTTATGGCCCTGTTTAAATTGGGAATAGAGAGTAAAATATAGAGTTATCACTAAAATTCTATCAAACATTTTTTAGAATAATATTAACTTAGTCAACATCTCAATTTTGTAAAATCATCTTAAAATTCGTGAAACCACTATCTATATTCCATAAAATTAGATTAAGTCTACTCTTAAGGAACTCACAAACACAATTATGATTGGAATATGTTCACTTGTTGAAATACAAGTGAAATATCGTTATCTATTCTTTTAACTTATATTCCGGATTCAAACAGCCCGTGTCCCCTTTATTAGATATAAAAAAAGAAACAATCAACAAATTTCCTTCAGCACAAATAAATTTTTTAAGCATTATCACATTTCCGAGCAGCGAAACAAGTTCAAAAAATTTCAGATTAGCAATGGCGTGCTTGATGAAATTATCAGTCAAGGAAAAACAACTAAGCAACCCCTTCGGTTACTAACATATTCATAGTTACACAAATGGAACACGGAGCAACCAACCTACATAGCTATTATCGATTCATAGAGGGGTTGCAAGATATCCATCTCCAAGAAAACATGGGAATGCCGCACAAGAAGAAGCAATGTTAACACATGCAACAAGTGGGAATATGAAAATTTACATACAAGCACAAAATTGACAAAGCAAAACTCTATGTACACAAATGCTAATTACATTCTAGTTTTAATCCGCTGGTAGATGAATGGCAAATCCATTCGCGGGCTTCAGGAGCAGATTGACATGATCGAGTGTGAAATCAATCACAAGCTCACAAACGCTTGAAGCAGATATGAGAACGCAACAAGCCAATCTTTAGCCACAAAAGGCTGATGCGCAGGATTTATCATCCTTCTCAATCCAATCTACAACATGTCCTTACGGTTTGAGGATCTGAATTGTCGCATGGATTTTAAGAAATATTTTCCTCACCAACACCCTTTCTTTTGTTGTAATGTGACCAGCCGTGATCACTGATCACGGCCGTGATCCTTGAGATCACGGCCGTGATGGACGGGTCGTGATCAGAGTGATTACGGTCGTGACGCGCATGTGCCCACATGGCGTGGGAGAAGGCGACGCGCCGTTGATCGCGCACCTTGGCTCGTGACGATACGCAATTGGCGACGTATCGTTGCGGAAAGGAGCGCGGACAGCCATCACACCGAGCGCACTGTGAGCGCGCATAACAGCCGCATTGAGGGGGGCGGAGTGCTACGTGGCAGCGGCTATAAAATGGACATGAGCGTGTGCTAGGAGCCCCCAATCCGAGTTTGCGGAATTCATCTCTCTCCCTCTCGTTCATCAATTGGTATCAGAGCGCCGGCGTATCGATCTGCCGACGCTTCTGACGCTTTCCGACGCACACGACGATTGAGCGCTGCCCTTTCCTCTCTGATCTTCACAATCGACCTCAGTCGACATCCCGAACCTTCCCGCACCATTCCCGCTGCAAACGGCTGCACCAATCGCCTCCGACGATAGTGTCCTGGCGGACGGCGTTGCAAACGACGAGAAAAATCCACGCGACCTCGAGCAAAATTGACGGCACCAGGGTCTTCGCACTCGTCATAGGACTCGCTCTGCACCGTCGAACCTGCCGGACGACCACCGAAACGCTCCCCACGATGTTCCCCTGTTTTCGCTCACGGTGAACGGTACGCGTCTTCGACGGAGAAGATGAACAGTGTCCTTCTCACCCTGTTGATCTGATCCGTTCATTTTCGTTTTCATTTTAGATCTGCTCCGTTGATTGCATGATTAAATCATAGTCGTTAGATCGTTATCTGATTAAATTCTATCTGATAATAGTTAGATCCGATATGAACCGTAGAATTTATCTGTTATATGCATGATTAGATCTAGATCGTTATAACCTTATCCTGATCTGAACCGTAGGATTTATCTATTATATGCATGATTAGATCTCGACCGTTATAACTCGATTAGATCTACACCATTGGATTTAATTTCTTTTTATCTTATAATCCTGGCCGTTCATTTTAAATTGATTTATAATTCATATAGTTTGCAATTAATATTAAATCAATTCTGGAAAATATTTTTAGTTTATTTACTGTAACTTTTAGAAAATAATTTTTTATTTATTTTCGGAAAAAATTAGTTTATTTACTAATTTATTTTCGGACAGTATTTATTTTTGTTATATTTCAAATAAATATAATTTATTTATTATTAAATTTATTTTTGGATTAATTTAGTTTTTTAGAAAATAAATTTAGTCTATTTACTGATATTATTTTCGGATAAGTTGATTTAGAAAATAAATTTAATATTTTTTTATTAAGTTATTAAATTTATTTCAAATAAATTTAGTTTATTAATTATTAAATTTATTTTCGGATAAAATTAATTTTGGAAAATAAATTTCATCTATTTATTGATAAATTTATTTTCGGATAAGTTAATTTAGAAAATAAATTTAGTATATTTATTAAATTTATTTCAAATAAATTTAGTTTATCATTAATTTATTTATGGATAAATTTATTTTTTAGAAAATAAATTTCGTCTACCTACTAATAAATTTATTTTCGAATAAGTTAATTTAGAAAAAAATTAGTATTTTTATACTGATAAATTTATTCTCGGATAAGTTAATTTAGAAAATAAATTTAGTATATTTATTAAATTTATTTCAAATAATTTTAATTTATTATCTGTTAAATTTATTTTCGTATAAATTAATCTTTAGAAAATAAATTTAGTTTATTTTCTTTTATTTACTGTTAAATTTATTTTCGCCCAAATTAATTTAGAAAATTAAGTTTTAATTTATTTGCTGTTAAATTTATTTTTTGGCGAAATTAACATAGAAAATAAATTTGCTTTATTTACTAATTAATTTTATTTTTCGGCAAAATTAATTTAGAAAACAAGTTTAATTTACTAATTGTTAAACTTATTTTTCGGAATAATTTAGAAAATAACTTTAGTTCACTTGTAGTTCAAATTTATTTTCTGCGTAGATTAATTTAGAAAATAAGTTCAGTTAATTCTCTGTTATTTACTATTAATTTTGTTCCTTCGGCCAAATTAAATTAGAGAAGAAGTTTAATTTATTGTTAAGCTTAATTTATTTACTATTAAACTTATTTATTTGCTGTTAAATTTATTTTCTTAATAAATTAATTAGAAAATAAATTTCGTTTATTCTTTGTAAAATTCATTTTAGATAAATTAAATAAATTTAGTGCATTTACTGTTAAAATTACTTTTCGGATATATTAATTTATTAATATTTTTGTTAAAGTAATTTTCGGTTACATTAATTTAGAAAATAATTTTTTGATATTTAATTATTTTTGTATAAGTGAAATTTACTATTTTTCGTTAAATTTATTTTTCGCTGAAGATAAATTTAGCTTATTTTTATTGAATTTACTTTCGGATAAATTAATTTAAAAAATAAATTCAGTTTTTCTGTATTTTCGCATATTAATTTGGAAAATAAATTTAGTATATTCTTTTTTAAAAATATATATACATATAATCTCTTTTTCGCTGAATTCATTTTTCGTATAAATTAATTTAAAAAATAAATTTACCCTTTTTTGTTAAATTTATTTTTCATAAATTAATTTACTGTATTTCTGTTTAATTTATGTTTTTTGTTAAAATAAATTATATCTTTCTGTTAAAATAAATTTATTTCTCGCATAATTTTTTTTATTTTCAGGTAAATTAATTTTTAGACAATAAATTTTTGAGTATATTCGCTGATAACTTTATTTTTGAAATAAATAAATGATATCATTTTGTATTTTTTACACTGAAACTCATTTTGGATATATTCAAATTTATTTTTTCCTGACTATAATTTATTTATTTATTTTTAGAGATGTCTAAGTTTATGACCGCGGAACTAGTCAAATTGGATCGTTTTAACGGCGTCAACTACGACGTCTGGAGTCGTAGAATTCGTTATGGTATAGTTCATAACGGTCTACGAAACTATATTGACACAACTCCACCAGTTCTTCATGATAATGCTTCTGATGAGCAGAGAGCAGCTCACACTACGGTGCTGGAGCAAAGGAAGTCTGGTGATGAAACGACCAAGACCTTCATATTGATGTATAGGGAGGATAATCTGATTAGGGTCTTTGAAACTCATGAGAATGCTTATGAGGTTTGGGAAGCTCTTAAAGATAAGTATGCGTCCAAGAGGGACATGAATATTTAATTGTTGTTGCATAGATATACCACTTGCAAAATGAAAGCGGACGATAATGTGTCTAATCATGTTAATAAGATTATTGTAATGGCTAAAGATTTGGAAGTTGCAGGTTGTGCATTACCAGAGCCATTGCAGATCACCTCAGTGCTGAGCAATCTCCCTCCTGCTTCGACATGACAACAGTATTTGTGCGTGTCAATGAATCCATCAAAAGAGTTGTTGAACTGCCCTCCACTTTGGCTATTGAGCAGGATATGACCAAAAGGAAAAGGAAGATAGACAATGTCTTCGAGATTGAGGATGCTGCTGAAGAGGAGGAGGAAGAGGTCCATGTTGTGCGCTATCAGCGCAAGCAATCAAGATCAGGCTTCAGTTCCAAGAAGAAACAATTCATTGCCGGAACAAGCACATACTCATCGGGCCCTCCATCAGGGCAGAAGGCAACAAATGGAGCTACCTTCAATTGTAGAAATTTTGGCCATTTTGAGAGTCATTGTCCCAACAAGCCAAAGCAAGACGGCCCACCCAGTGGTCAAGGTGGGCAAGGAGGTGGAAGGCAGAATAAAGGAGATGAAGCCAACAAGATTTCACATTCCTTGGTGGTGGAATGTAATTGATATTGAAGTGTGGTGGATCGATTCTGGAGCAACCCGCTACGTTGCCAAGACCAAGGAGGACCTCATTAACTTTAAGGATATAGCAAAAGGAGAAAAGAGGATCTACATGGTCAACAACACATATCTCGAAGTCAAGGGTGTTAGTGAGTACAAACTAGACATTGGTGATAGTTTTATTGTGCTCAAAGATGTGTTGTATACGCCGGGTTTGAGGCGCAATTTTATCTCTGTTCCTATCCTTTTGTATAAGGGTTTTGAGGTTAGATATTATAATGGTCGGGTAACAATTGTCAAGAACAATAAGGTCATAGCAATCGGGAAGCTTGTACCCGGTCATGACATATTTTGTTTGAATGTCGTTAAAAATAATGAAATAAAAAGACTCTTTCAAGTATTCATTATATTATATGTCTGATTATGATCTCTGGCATGAGAGATTAGGACATCCAGGAAACTCAAAAATGGAACAAATAAAGAAGATGAATTTAGTGTCCAACATTTTTTGTGCAAGAATAGTGTCATGTGAGCATTGCTTGGCCGGTAAAATGACAAGGTCTCCTTTTGGTGTGGGGACAAGGTCAACTGAGTTGTTGGAACTAATTCATTCTAATATTTGTGGACCATTGTGTGTTCCTACCCTCGAGGGAAAAGAGTACTTTATTACATTTATTGACGATTTTTTTAAGTATTGTTATGTATACCTCATAGAGAGAAAGTCAGAAGCATTTGAGACTTTCAAGAGGTATAAGACACTAGTTGAGAAGAGGTTAGGTAAACCTATTAAGTGCCTGAGGACATATAGAGGAGGAGAGTTTACCTTCCGAGAATTGAAGGGGTACTACATTTCATAGGGCATTCGTAGGGATACTACGATGCCATACACACCATAGCAGAATGGTGTGGCAGAGACGAAGAATAAAACTCTGATGAATGCGGTAAGGTGTATGTTGTCCCACTCGGGTATGCCAAAGCATTTTTGGGTGAAGCTTTGAGGACCGCGAGTTACATACGGAACCGAATTCCCACAAAGTCCATGGAATCAACGCCATATGAGTTATGGGTTGATAGAAAGCCCAGGATGGGTCATCTCCGGAAGTGGGGATGTAAGGCGCACGTATTGATTCCTAGTCAGCTCAGGGGACAAGCTGGACTAGAGGACCTTAGTCAGTTTAGTCAGCTCAGGGACAAACTGAACTTGATGATAGAAACGTGCAGATTTATTGGATATAGTGAGCAGTCCAAAGGGTACAGATTTTTCCATCTGGAAAAAGGCCTCATAGAGAGTCGTGATGCTACTTTTCTAGAGGATGAAAAGCAGCAGGTTGGGGAGGGAGATGATCCCCTCACGACTCTAGGAGACGATGGACACGACTCGGGAGATCCACTGTACTATCCAGCAGTGGGAGTTGATGATCCAGCTCCAAGTGAGATACCCTTGGATGCGATGGAACAGGGTAGTTCCATGAGTATAACTGGCACCAAGCGCCCACGTGTAACACCGCACATTTGGATGATTTTGTTCTGTACGAGTGCGAGGCACCGTGTTACTCCGTTGATACGAAAATAGAGGATGGTACAGATCCTATCACCCTGAGGGAAGCGATGGCTTCTAGTGAATCTAAGTCATGGGCGGCCGCCATGAGAGTTGAATTTGAATCGATTCAGAACAACGGGGTGTGGGCATTATGTGATCTTCCGGGGTGGAAGACAACCCATAGGATGTAAATGGGTATTCAAGAAGAAGCACCGAGCATATGTTTCTCTTGATGGATATAAAGCGAGGTTGGTGGCCAAGGGTTATACTCAGCAGACCGGTATTGATTTTCAGGAGACTTATTCCTCGGTGGCTAAGTTTGCGTCGGTGTGGACGATATTAGCCACAGTAGCATATATGGATTTGGAGTTGTTCCAAATGGACGTCAGGACAACATTCTTGGATGGAGATCTGTCAGAGGACGTATATATGCGACAACCTGAAGGGTTTCAGGTAAAGGGTCAGGAGGATAAAGTATACAAACTCCGAAAATCATTGTATGATCTAAAGCAATCGTCTAGGCAATGGTATTTGAAGTTCCATGAGACGATTGTCCAATTTGGTTTCAGGACGAACAAATTGGATCATTGTGTCTACATCAAGCAGAAAGGAAGCAGTTTTATGATATTGTCACTATATGTAGATGACATACTGCTTGCCGGGAATGATGTAGAGATGCTCAATGAGGTCAAGGACAAATTGAGCAAGCGATTTGAAATGACAGACATGGGCGAGGCCTCCTATGTACTGGGCATTCAAATCAGTCGTGACAGAAACTCAAAGAGTTTGAGTTTAAGTCAGGAACAGTACATAAACAAGGTACTGAGGAGGTTCGGGATGCAGAATAGCAGTCCTGCACCTACACCGCTTGTGGTTGGGAAGAGGCTGAGTAAGAGCCAGTGTCCCAACGCAGGGCAAGAACCTTTGGGTGAGCCATATGCAGAAGCGGTGGGCAGTCTAATGTATGCAATGTTATGTACGAGACCCGATTTAGCTTACGCGGTAAGCCTTGTGAGCAGATTTCAAAGTAATCCTGGAAAGGCTCATTGGGAAGCCATTAAGAGGATACTGCGATATCTGAAGGGGACTGTACAACTGAGATTGACATACCAGGCTGATACACTCGAGGCAGTAGGATATTCAGATGCAGACTTCAGGGGGAGATATTGACGATCGAAAGTCTACATCAGGTCACTTGTTCCTTCTGGGTGGTGCAATCGTTTCTTGGGGTAGCAAGAAACAATGGTGTGTGGCGAGACACACACAGGAGGCTGAGTATATTGCTTGTAGTACAACAGCAACCCATGGTGCATGGCTCAGGCGTTTTCTTTTAGAACTAGGGCTCGATTTGGTCAGAGGATCATTGCCCATGTATTGTGATAATCAAGTTGCGATAAGCTTGATACACAGTGGAGCCATTAGTTCAAAAGAAAAACATATTGAGATAGAATATCACTATATTCAGGATATAATCGAAAAGAAGGAAGTAATAGTGACTTATATGTCTACGAGTAATATGTTAGCTGATTCCCTCACAAAGAGAATTACAACTAGTACTTTTATCAAGCATGTGGGCTTGCTGGGACTCAGGAGTGACTGAGTCAGTGTGAAGTATTCACGGATAGTGAAACTTCGGGACATGATCTCCAGTTAGACTACTCACGGATAGTGGGAGTGCTGATACAATGACCACGCTGGTCAAGTGAGAGATTATTGTAATGTGACCAGCCGTGATCACTGAGATCACGATCGTGATGGACGGGCCATGATCAGAGTGATCACGACTGTGAAGCGCATGTGCCCACACGACGTGGGAGAAGGCGACGCGCCGTTGATCGCGCGCCTTGGCTCGTGACGATACACAGGATCAACGAACGCGGATTGTGCGTTAATTGGCGACGTTTCATTGCGGAAAGGAGCACGAACAGCCATCACACCGAGTGTCGTGAGCACGCGTAACAGCCGCATTGAGGGGGGCGGAGTGCTACGTGGCAGTGGCTATAAAACATACACGAGCGTGTGCTAGGAGCCCCCAATCCGAGTTTGCGGAATCTATCTCTCTCCCTCTTGTTCATCATCTTTGTATTTCCAATACTAATTTATTTCTATTTAAAATCAGCTACCAAATGTATAACAAATAAATCACTTGCATAAAATTTTACCAATCCAAACTCAATCCTACTGAAATTCGGGTTAACATTCGATCATTGATCTAACTCGATCCTTTCGGTACACGTTGTTGCCCATAACCAAACAAATATGTCCTTTTTTTAGTTTTGTTCAACACACATGTATCTAAAATGACACGATGACAACGCGATGGCATCAAAGTTTAGATCATCCATTTTATATGATTGAGTGAGTTGAGGTGTCTTGTGTGTTTTCCTTCCTTTATTTGTATACATGAGACATGACATCTCTTCCTAATTAAAAGTACACATTGAGAAATGTTTGATATGAGATAATTAAGATAGATTATCAGTTATTTAATTTAAAATTTTTAGGCCCACCAAGTTATCATATTTTATTATAATATATTAGTGGATTTTATCTTTTTCATAATCTAAATTATCACCTAACTGATAATCAAGATAACACTCATAAGAAATGTTTATATTTAAAATATTTAACCAAACTTTTAAAATATTTATATTTTATTAAAAAAATATTTAGTTATTTAATTTAAAATTTTTAGGCCCACCAAGTTATCATATTTTATTATAATATATTAGTGGATTTTATCTTTTTCATAATCTAAATTATCACCTAACTGATAATCAAGATAACACTCATAAGAAATGTTTATATTTAAAATATTTAACCAAACTTTTAAAATATTTATATTTTATTAAAAAAATATTGTTAAATATTTTTTATTTTTTAAGATTATTTTCCTAATGGATAACATAAATTTTATTTATTTTGTTCAAACTTATTTTTTATTATTTTTACTAGATATGCTACAAGAACTTTTTTTTTCATCATAGTAATAGTCATGTCTTGTTAAAAGACACTTTTTTCACGAAGATAGATGGGTTCGAGGTTGATCAGTCCTTTTATTTATACAAAATGATATATTAATAAAGTTCAATATTTTTTAAGAATATTTCAGCGATTTTATGTTTAATAATTTAAATTATAATTTATGTTATTAGTATTTATCAAATACTATAAATATGATGTTATCGATAATATATAAAATGATAATTTATTTTAGTGTTAATTTAAATTAATAATTAATAAAAATGGAAACGCGCGAAATGATGCATGAGTTAAATCTTAAAATGACATGTATTTGAAAACATTATCGTTAATAAAATTAAGTTCTTGATTTTTTTTCTAATTTATAGCTGGATTAGACATGAGCTTTTCTTGAATTATTTTCTTTTGTATTATTCGTATTATAATTTTTCTTTTCAGAATTATAAATTTTCATTTTGGATTCGTAACTTTATCTCGATTTGATTCCTGTCATAGAAGATCATCAACTTTTCTATTGAATCATCTTTTAAATTTCTAAATGACATTTATGCCCCTTAATGATATTTATTATGATATATTCATATGTTTCTTTAGTAATATAATAATTTAATAAGGAAAAAATAGAGTAAGTAACACCGTACTATTTATTTTGTCCACCGTAAGACATTGAATATTCGGTAGATATGAGATCTTCTCTTTCTTAAATAGTTTGTTACAAATTATTAGATCTATCGTATATGTAATATTTTATGATTGATAAAATAAGTAGTACGGTGTTACTTATTTAATTAGGTAGCATTTCTATTGAACTCTTTTAATAAACATTTATTTAATATTCATATGCCCCTTCCTGTCTTTTATTGTCTTTATATAAATAAAAATAATATAGCATACTTATTATATGTGGAAATTTACAATATTTCCTAATTCCTAATCTATCGACACACCACCAATCTCACGCCCTTCTCCTCCTCCTCCTCCCATCCCTTCGCAATGGCGGCAGCTGCTCGAACCCTCTCCATCCTCCCCATCTCCACCTTCGCATCCAAGCACCCCTCCACAGCCACCGCCCCCTCCTCTTCCTCTTCTTCGTGCATACCTCACCGCCACCGCCGCCTCCTCTCCACCTCTCTTTTCGGAGACGCCATCCATCTCTCCTCCGCCTTCTCGCCGCCTCCGGCTCCCAGGGCTGCTCTGCGCACCGCCAGCGCCGCCGCTACTGCCGTCGTCTTCTCGCTTCCTACCGCGTAACTAAAAATTTGTTATTTCTTTCTTCTTCTCCTTTCGGAGGCGTTTCCTGATGGGAAAGTTTGTATTAATTTCATCAGGAAGCCGGAACGGGATGCAGGGAGCGAGAAGGTGGCCAAGTAAGATTATAAGATGTGGATTTCACTTTACTTGGGTTCTGCTTCCTTTGCTTTTTAGGTTCAGATAGTAATGAGCTTTGTGGTGGTTACAGCTGGTCGTCGAGGTCGATAAAATCGTTCACCATGGGGGAGCTGGAGGCAAGGAAGCTCAAGTACCCCAACACTGGCACTGAGGCCCTCCTCATGGGCATCTTGGTTGAGGGTCAGTTTTGGAGATTCGATTTTGCTCGATCTCATAATTCCAACTACTGTGACTTAGTATTTTGGAAATTTAGATTGCATCCAATAGCCGCTGATGACATTGATTTTAGCTCTACTTCTTGATTGTTTAACCTCTCCAATGCAGTGAAACCTCACCTTTGGCTATTTTGTCCATCTACGATAGTGAAATTGATCTCTGAATATTTTTTTATTGTTCTACTGTTAAATGTTCTCAGAGTTTCCTCTATCCTGTGATTATCATGTTGCATGCATAGTTCTCCATCTGCACATCGCAGTCTTTTTCTTGAGAGTGTTGAATCTCATGGCTGACAGTGGCTTACTTTTTTCTAGGCATGAGCTTGTGTTGAAACTCCAATTAAAATTTAAGACTCCACAAAATACAATTGTAATGCAGATGTAAAGTGCATTTTAGTTTTCTTTTTTCTTGCTTATTAGATATTTGTCATGGAGCTTAGTTAAACTCTTAGAGCCTTATGACCTGAGAGTTTCTCAAGGATCAATGCCATGCAATGCCTTGAGAAATCCTCTCTTTTTTCCCTGAATTTTGCAGAGTTGAAGCCTACAAAATGTTTCATGTTCAAGTGATGAGAGCGTTGCCTCACAAAATAAAATATTAAGAATGTTGATTTGAACATGTTGATCAATTATCAATTTCTACCGATTCTTTTGCTAAATAATGGGCAAGTTTTATGAGATTTAGCTTCTACTCAACACTATGGCAATTCTAATAGCTAATAATTGTTTTAGTAGTTTATCTATGTTTTGATAGCTAATAGCTGTTAGATTTGAGTTGTGCTGTTAGTTTTTATCTATTTACAGTTTGACTAATTTATCAGATAAAAAAATGTTTGGTAAAACCTGTGATTAAGCATTTAAGCAAGCCAATAAAAATGCCATAAAATGTTTTTTTAAAGGGACAATAAAGAATATTAGCTATATATTTGAATAACAGAAATCTTATTTGGTTTTGGTCTGACTTATTCCACTCTAGAAAATTGTACCATTTTGTAGCAACAGGTGAGTTCAGAATAAAAAACACAAAATGCTACTTTGCTAGGTTATGAGTTATAACTTAATGGAACATGTTCTTATAATTCTTTTATAACAACTTATAATGTTATAATCTAATTCTAAAATTTTCTTGGGATCAGTAGCACTCTGAACTGTTAAAAGCTTTATAGGCTAGTTTGTTCATGTGCATGTCAAAAAACCTTCAACTATTTCTCAAAGTTGAAAAGGTACAGATTCCATCAGGTGTGATTGGAATATAGCTAGTTATCAGTATTTTACTAAGTTCCTAGGTTTAGCTAACACTGGAATTTAGTAATTTTTTTTTTGAGTTTACGTTACTCTAAGCAACTTAACTTATGACATTGCTTCTAAATTTGAAGATCAACCTATTGAATAGCTACACCATGGCACACTTGTTTTTTGAGTGCCCCGCGTCAGACTGGCCGCTGGCTCACCTTCCCTTCAGATGTAGAGGAGTTTTGGAGACCACTACGTACTTCTGCTAGTCGGAGGCTGCTACTGATGATGTTTTTAGCCGGTTCCTGGGCCATATGGCTCCAGCGCACTCGGATCATTTTTTGTGGGGAGAGATGCCAGGTTGAGACTATTGTACACCACATTTCATTTCTTCTTAGAGAGTGGGGTGTGGGGTAGGGGGCTTCTCATCCCCTGTTCTCTTGTCACTTTTGCCGCTCTTTTATATATACATGGATGACAATTGCATCACCGGAGGTCATCCTTCTTCTCCTAAAAAAAAATGCAACAAATCTAATACCATCAAAGAAAAATGTAATGAAAGGATAAATCCATGTGCTTCTGAAATGTTTTATAGATTCCTATTTCTCAAAAAAAAAAGTTTTATAGATTCCTCATTATGTATGTGATAGGTTGAAGGTTTCTATCAAAGCAGAAACTTAACTCTTTAGTTATAATGTTTCTTTGTGATAGTGTAAAGTACAAGGATTTGGGTTAAAATTTCTAAATTTTTTTTATTATATACATTGTTTTCTTCATTTATTCAACTTTTTTTTTCTTCTAGGCAACTCCTAGATCATTTAACCATTCATCTTTTTTCTTGGTTCTTTTATTATCTGATACTATGCAATTTATGTCTGTCGTCTGTTGTTATGAGTAATGATCTTATGTTGAAGGACCTGTCAGACCATGTATCATAATAGCTATGTTTCATACATCATGAACATCTAGCAAACATTTGAATTCCCAAAAAAAATGAATTTATCTTATAACAGGGACATGACAAAGGATTCATGATAGTCTTTTCTCTTTGAGGGTTAAAATCAATCACTTTTAAGTTGCAATTACTTGAAGACTTATACTTATTCATTTTGCATTTCTGTCAGGAACTAGTCATGCAGCAAGATTTTTACGTGCAAATGGTGTCACACTTTTCAAAGTTCGTGAAGAAACCGTGAAGATACTGGGCAAATCAGACTTGTATTTCTTTAGCCCAGAGCATCCACCATTGACTGAGCCAGCTCAAAGGGCGCTTGATTGGGCTGTGGATGAGAGACTGAAATCAGGTTACTTAAAACTCCACAATTTAGGTTTTTCCCTTTTCTGTTTTGGTTTAGATATTAGTTGTAACAGGCTAGGTCGATATTGGCAAGAGATTTTGCACATTCTGATTCTAAATTAGATTTGAGCTTGCACTGTGCATATTTTATCACACCAACTGTTTCTTAAGTCCTAAAATAAAATAGTACAGATTCTAACATTTTCACCCTCCACAATAATTACCCAGCCATGGATTTTGGTTACTCTCTCCTTTCTTTGTTTTGGCTGATCTAGACACTTAGGCCGAACTGGTAACCAATAGCCCTAATAAGATACATTAGCAATCATGAAATTAAATCTGTCCTGAATAAATGACATTGAATAAGCTCTCGATACATGCCTTCTGGCATTTTTCAGCTAGTTATGTCCTATGACAAACTTTTACTAGATTTGTAAGGAAAAAACAATGTGTAACCGGGAAAGAAACTATTACTAGATTTCAATTCTGTCTCCTTGGTCTTTATCACTTGAGAAGGTCTTACCCTTTTCTAATATTTGTTTTTTTTTTCTTTTTCTTTGGGTACACTGTTTTATAATGTGACTTTAAGAGCAGTGTGTTTAGAACATCTATTGATCAACTTGTTTTTATTTGATATTTTTTTGGTTAAGGCTATTTTGGCTTTCATTCTTCTTTGTAATGTATGATAAGATGGTATACTAAATCGTGCTATCCTTTCTAATAAGTGTTAAACTTATGTAGTTTTTGTCATTTTGATCATCATATCATCAAGCTTTTGTTAATAAATGTTCCATTTCCCGTCAAAATAGAAAAGAAGAAAAGGAAAAGATGTTCTACTTCCATGGGTCCAATAGTCCTTATTGCTCTATTATTTTGATGCAGAATAATTCAGTTATAAAAACCTTATTCCATATAGCTAATTCTTTGCGATTTTTACTTATATTGGAAGATTCCATTGTTCTGTGTGAATTTTGTCTTGCTAATGTATTTTCTGTCTTCTCTTCTGTATCCTTTGATTATATTCTTTTCATGCAAAAGAAAAAGAAATTTTATGCGGAGATTGGGGTTGATGCCATCAGATAGGGTATGAAAAATACACTATTGTGGAAATTTTTATGAAAGACATCTGGTTTAGAATTATAAGATGTGATTTGTTGTTAGATTTAAAATGAATGAAAAAGGTAACTACATAATGAAATAATGCCATTATTCTTTGTTCAGTATCTTGCTTGTCTTAAAGAAAATTGTAATGGTGTCTAATGTATGTGCATATTTTTATTTCTTTAATTAAGACGAGCATATGTTATATTTCGAAACTTTTGGTGTGCATCCATGGTAAATGAGTTTACGCTCATTTATGCATGAGTTTGCCTCCTTTTCTTGAACAATTAAAGAATTATTGTCTGTCTCAAAAAAATTCAAGAATTATTGTAATGTTTACTCGAGCAAACCATTGAAAGTAAGAATTTTGCAAACAAGAATACTCAAAAAAAAAAAGAATTTTGCAAACAAGCAAGCAAAAAGTTTAGATGACCTGTAAAATATTGTTAACGTTGACCAACTCAAGTCAATTGGTTCTATACATTAAAACATTGCCTACCAGTTGTAGGAGACTAAACAATTAAGGCCTATTTTATAGTTAACGTTTTAGAATACCTATTTAAGGGTTTTTGAGATGGTATTCATGGTTATTTAGGCACCAAATCTCAATTATATTCTGTGTTTGGTGATGATTTATCCGTCCTCCTTTATAGTTGCTGTTGCTTTTGAACTATTACAATACAAGAAACGATTCTGTAATTACGATAACTCATTGAGAAATATCGAAGACGAAATATTCAAACTGCTCACAGGCATAATAGTATAACAAAGCTGTTTGGACCAAGGACATAAGTGGTTCATCAACCTCCATGTTAAGGAAAAATAGAGAAAAAAAAGAGGAAATGCTTATTTACTGACACCTGACATTCTTTTTTACTGTGAAATAGAAGCAATTTTTCAGCATGCTTATAAGCAAAAAGGGGAAATGTAAAGATACAGGAAAAAGAAAAGCTAAAAATGACAGTTCCTTATTTGTGTAAGCATGGAGTTTCACTCCCATTGTCAGGACTGATTAACCCTTTTC
Source organism: Pontederia paniculata (assembly GCA_001647135.1). Classification (NCBI taxonomy): domain Eukaryota; kingdom Viridiplantae; phylum Streptophyta; class Magnoliopsida; order Commelinales; family Pontederiaceae; genus Pontederia; species Pontederia paniculata. The sequence goes on along the minus strand of LTAE01001283.1, from coordinate 31,356 downwards.
GGCCATGGTGAGAAGTATTGATACCATAATAAAAGGAACAAAAGGATGAATGAAGCAAAAAAAGAAGTCAAACTGGTGTGCAAGTATTGTTGCAGAAGAGGTGTCTCGATTTATCAAGGGAATCATTTCTGAAGATGATTGGAAAAGCTGGGAGTTTTCCTTATACTGAGAGGAACACAAGGAGAATATGCATATTGCCCGTTTACCTTGTATTTGACCTATACTTGCTGTCTTGTTGCACACTAGCTCATACTTAGTCTGCATGCTAACTAGGCACAACAGATATAGCTGGGTCTACATGTAACCTTGCCACACTTTAGTAAAATCATTTGATTGCATCCAGTGGCAATCATCCTGTTCTTTCCTCAAATTTTAGGCACAACAGATATATGGACCAAGACAAAAAAATGGTATCGATATAGTATCATGCTAACATACGACAGTGTGCTTTACTCTCACAATGATTTTTTTTCATTGTGCTCTACCTTCTTTATTTCTTGAAAGGGCTGTGATCTACGTTCTCTAAGCTGATATGATTGATTTCTCAGCGTTAGAACTTGCATGTCTCCCTACAAGGATATGTTTTCTTTCCTTAAAAAAAGGATATGCTTTCTGATAACCGTCACTGCAGCTTGTGTATTCTTAGATATGAATTCATTTTTTGGAATTTTAATATGTGGTATATATTTCTTTTGAGAGGCTAAAGGATGACTGCCAAGAGTGCAATCATCCAGCTTTATTGACAGTCAAAAGATGTTACATGTGATGGTTACAAAAGAGAAATCACATCACATCCCATTCTCTATATATGGATTTTGCTAAGGAGATAATGTTCAAACTGACAACCTTTCCCCTCTAAAAATACGATTGTTCTGTTGGCACTAATTAGCCATAAAAATGCAGAATAGGTATCCCGCCGTCTTCTCGGGACACACACTTGCATGTTTTGGTTCCTTCAAATATAGTGACCGCCAAAAGCCAGTCCATGAGCTGACATCATTCCAATGAAATGCTGACCTCTGCCAAACTTCCTTTGCCACCTCACATCCAAAAAAATAAGTGATCGATATCCTCATATTACTGTCAGAAAACAGAAGATGTGTCTGCACCCAGTGCCTCCTTGATCTATATCTTCTTGAGACCAACCACTGACATCTCAAGAACCATGCAAACAGTTTATTTTGAGAGGTCTTTGCATCTTCCACAAGAGTCTGCAGTCCAGTCGCATGTCCACACCTTCTAGGATATTGTTTTTCTCTAGTAGTTTATAGATTGCTCGTACTGAAGCTTGGCCTGCATCCCATGGCCACACATCCTGTCGAGAGTTAGTCGGGGAGGTCCTTTCTAATGTTTCCAGCAATAAATAAACTCTTCAGTTCACTGATCAGACAACAGGCTCCAGAATGGTGGCGTATTAAATCTGCAAGGATATTTTATTTGCTAACAAATAGGACTAGAGATGATATAATGACTGAAATATCATTAAAGAACTGACTGCTAAATTGCTCGTGCTTTGCTAAATTGTGCTGATGCCTCATGCTTTATTGTTATTAAGGCAAATCTTTGCACTACTATATTCTTTGAATATGAAGTAGCCTTTCAGTAGACAGCTTCAAATATGTTAGTTTTTTCTCATGTCAATAAAATCTTTCAATGCAGGTGCTGATGGAGAGATTACGACAAGTCACATGCTTTTAGGAATATGGTCTGAGAAAGAATCAGCTGGGCACAAAATACTAGCTACATTTGGTTTTGATGATGAAAAAGCAAGTGAACTGGCAAAATCTGTAAGCATATAACCTCTCTATGTCCTGATTTTCTGCTTCTTAACTTTTGAATAATGTGAATTTTGTCTACCTTCAGGCTGATGAGGAGATCATTATGAACTATAGATAAAAGGCATTATAAATCTTCGTACCTAATTCTTTTTACTTTGGAGGTTTACAAATTTATCCTCTTTGGTATCAGGCAATTTTTAGCATGTTAGTGTAGGCAGCAATGGCTGTTGACATTTTCGGATTTGCCTCAACCTGGACTTCCATTTTTTCTGTCTTATCAAAATTGTGTCATGTTTAAATGTATGATTGGTTCATTGATTCCAAGAAGTTAAATATGAACAATCAAATGGTTCTTTAGGCTTTGCTGACGACATCCAACTTGTTTTCTCTCCAACAGCAAATTTTAGAAGGCGGTACTTTACCATCTAATAACATCGGATCACATTTCATAAGATGGTTTGATTCTTTTCGTTACATCATAATTTCATCATGGTGAGGTTGTACCTTCCTCCAACATGTGAGGCTGTTCCAACCAATCATCCTGCTTGATTGCATGTGTTCCAACTAAACCACTAGATATTGCGTGTTCTCATGTGCCATGAGAAACGAAGTTCTCCATCTTTTGATTCTAATAATAACTGAAAAGAGGGCCATACCTTTGTCAATTTTTTTTTATAATTTGAACTTTTATGTTTGTTTGAAAAATAAAGTTTTAGCTTTAATACATGTATCAGAAATACTAGCTTATAATATGCAAAAGATCTAGGGATGCTTAAATTAGTGATTTGACAATGTGACTACATGGTTTTTGTTTATATTGGCTTCGTTAGTTCTTCATGTACCTACATTGGCCTCTATGACGGGAAAGAATTAGTATTATTTAGATGAATTGAATATTTTTTTTGTGTGAAATCATAATTAAATTTATCGTATGAATCTATATTTCAGTTGTCAGATCTTAAGGTTCTGTTTGACGTGTACAAAATCAGCAATTAAAATAGAGTTTAGTTTAAATAAATTGTTTGGTGAAGTGATTTTGATAATAGTATTTAATGGTTAACTCCAAGAGAGTAGATGGTAAATTTTTTATTTTAAATTTATCTTTCTCCTTGAATATGCACTGTATAAGTTGTATCTGTAATAAGCTTAGATCCTAGTGTCATATAATAATTATTTATCTTGACAATTATTGTTTGTATATTGTATTTTCTTCTGTTAGATTTTATTATTTTAATAATTATTTATATAGAAATGTTTTCAATGTAAAATAGATAATGTGAAATATATTTTTATTATATATATATATATATATAGTGTTTGTGAATATATGTTTTTTAATATATATATATATATATATATTATAATTGATATTTTTTAATCGTTATATATTGGTTGATCCGTTACGCTCATGACCCACTCAAAATGCACATTACATTGCTATTTTGATGAAATGCAACTCAATTTGAATTTTCTTAAAATAAATGTTTTAAAAAAATTGCAATTCCATAACTTATGCATTCATAAAAAAACATTTAATGCTATGTAGATAAGTACTAATAAAGTCGTTGGACCTTTATTCTGTAAAAATGTATCATCAAACTTTGATATTTCTGTGAAATGTTACAACCTATTTTCTAAGATAAATTCGCGTTGAGTTATAAAAAGTAGGGGATGGGTGCCTTGAGCTTTTGCCCCCTGAAATTCACCCTGAATTCGAAGAACTAATTGAGCAACAAATTGGTACAATCTATTCAACCCGTCCAAACTTGGTTAGGCATATAAGTTTGAATCATATTGGGGTTTATTTGAAATATCTTTTTGTCCATTAAACATTTTTCTGACTATCAAAATAGGAAACTTTTTGCTTCTGACAAACACAAGCCTATGTAACTTACATAAACCAATTATAAACGAAAAATAGGAACCTTTTTGTCAGTGCTAAATACTTCCGAGTTGGTTGCTGAAGGAGATTTTATGCAAACTTATGCCTCAATTGCAGATAATCCATCTTCTGCAACATTGCCAAATGTTCTTTTAAGAAGAAGGAATGCAGTTTCAGGTGTACTGTCACATATTTAAGTAATGATCATATATTGACAATTCATAGCCTACAATACCATCAAGAAAACCATTCTAATAAGATTGCAATACTAAACCAGCCTCATTTATTCTTCACCAGCTAACCATGACATAATTCGTATTAAATGTTGCATTTGGCCTTCATTTCTTCATTAAACAGGCATTTCTCTTTCTTCTACTATATAGTTTTGGAGTCATCCATTTTAGTCAAATTTTGTGGGTCCTCTTCCAAGCTTTGAGTAGCTTTTGTTCTGCCCTTTGCAATTGATTAATATTGATAGATTCATCTGATCTTGTGAAGTGTAACTTCCAGTCAAAGTCAAATGTGCATTCTGCTTGTTACTTCCAAGCTATGTCTTTCTTGTTGAGGACTTGAAAGCTCACAGTTCCTTTGCCTAAAGCATTGACCACCTACATGCACCTTCTATGCACTCATCTACACCAATAGAGCTGCAACAATGCAGAAACTAGTTTGTCTACATGCACTTTACCATTTCCCCATGAAGCCATGCACCTCACATACACACTTCCTGTTTTTTTTTTCCTTTTAAAAGATTACAAAACAAATCATAAACATCTCTCCCTCCCTTATCCATGTAAATGTGAAACATAGAAAATATTCAAAATAAAAGAAAAGAGTTGGTATTAAACTAGTATTTCATTTATTTAAGACTCTAGTCTTTTCTGTACAGAAGAAAGACAATAAAAGCCTATTCTTCTGCTTTGTGATTCTCAATGGTGATCTTTCATCTTTCTAGATTGGCGGTGGAATAAAATTATGGAACCTTGGTAAGAAAAGAAAAAAAAAAGCTTGAATGAACAACACAACTCCCCACAAACCAGAGATTTGTGGGAACTCAAGGCAAGGGGGCAAATGCTGAGTCTTTAGGTGGTAGGTAGGGTCATGACATTAAATTCATGCCATGGAAAAGGAAGGTTTGGTTTTGTCAAGCAAAGTCCTTCCTCCCCCTTGACCATCATTCATCTAATTAAATAAATATGATTCATTAATTCACCATTTCCAAGCTTCTTTTCTTAATTATGTCGTACAATTAGAGCTGAGTCTTTATTATTCTATGGTAATAAATAGGCCAAAAAAATAAGAAAAGAAAAATGAGCACCTCACACAGCTTTGCCCCAGCTCAGGGTGACATGCTGCAATTTAAAATCCAAATCCTTCCACAGGAAATCTGGGGAGGAAGTCATGCAACTTGATTTTATTTTTCTTGGTTTGCAGTTTCTTTTTCTTCTTGTTGATTCCCATGCGCTGACCGCACGAATGGAGAATGGCTACACCCCAATCTTTTCAATGCAAACCTCTCTCTCTCTCTCTCTCTCTCTCTCTCTCTCTCATTAGAATGTATGTTGTGGACAACAGTAATTCAATAAAATAAGATTATGAATTACCTCTAGATCTCGGTAAGCTTTCAAAATTTTGGTTTAAATAACTATTTGATTAGTGAATATGAATGAAAAATGATTTTATTAACCAATAATCGAATTAAAAAAAAGGTAAGAAATTCGGTTAATTAATATAATAAAATATGCAAATGATAAATATACGATAATATACGCAAATATAAACTATAATTATATAAAATTGATAAAATTAATGATATCTGATTAAATTAGATTAAAAAAAAATCAACTCGTCCCAAATTCAATATGTCAAGACATTGAGTTCGACTTTTTAGGTACTTTTTGTATTACGAATAATTAATATATTTAAGATAAGATAAAATTAATAATAGTTAATATCAATTACAAATTTATGGCAACAGTATTAAATTTATTAATAAATAATTGATTTTGGATTATTTGTTTAAATTATTCAATTAATACTTTTTGGATTAGGCTTTATTGAATTCATATTAGTGAGACGACTTAATCTAGCTTAAAAAACGACCAAGGTACTCGTAATCACTAAATCTTTTTCAAAATTAAGGCATCCAAAAGAATTAATTTTATTTTTTTCTTTTTCTAAAAAAATTGGTACTACGCAAAATTTTGATTCACACGTGGCAATAAGTGGGACCCTTGCTTGCGTGCCCACATGACAACTCGACGTGAGTACAGGACAAGAGCCGGACGGCGCGGCGATGCGCCGTTACGAACTGTAGCAGTTGTACTGTGACCAAACTTTTTGACGACCGATATAATAATACACTTTATATATAAAAAAAAATGTTGAACCGAAGGAAGAGTAAACAACACTTCTGTACTTGTCGTCCACTCTTCTGTTCCCTTCCGTCTGGTTACCTTTTTCTTTTTTTTAAAAAATATTTTTCCTAATTTAATTCGTTAGTTGTTGGACCGATCCGTTACAATAAAAAATAAATCGCAATCGAACCGAAACGGTACGACCTTTTTAACTGCTTCGCGCTTTGGAGCGGACGACGGCGGAAAGCACATAGGGCCACCACGGAGCCGTTAGACTGGGCCCACTACTTGACACGTGTATGACGCTGGTTGGATTTCAAGCACGAAATGCTTAAGTTCTTAGGGTCGCGTCGATATCTCGGTCCGCTTTTTTTTTTGTCTCCTTTTTGTTTTATAATATTTTTTCCCCTCTTTTTTTTGGGTTTTAAATTCTTTATTTTTTGTTCTTATGACTTGAGCATTTTTAAGAGTCTGTGCATTGGGATCGCACTAACGACTTGGGTTAACTACGTTAATACCACGGGGAAATTATTTGGTGCCGTTACCAAAATTTGGCATGTGGGCTTAAAATTAATTTTTTAACACTTTTAGTGGAACCTTGGTCTTGGTCACACCTTAAGCATAAAATATATAATTTTCAAGATCCAACAATCTTTTTTTTTTCATGTTTAAAACGATTCTTGCAAGTTCATTTATACAGCTGCAAATTTTCTCAAAATAGTTCCACCATATATATAAGCTTTATTTGACACTGATTATCTTGAATAATTGTATACTCGCATAGATAAATTTAGAGAATTAATTCATATAATTTATGCTAGTATATGTTTGGTTTTTGTTACAATATGCAACAATGAAGTTTATCAATTGTATACATGCATATTCTTATCTTAAAAATATGCACTGAGAAATAATATAACATCAACTTCGATATACCTTTTATAACTTTAAAATACATTCTAGCTTCTATTTATCATAATAAAAAATAAATGTAGCATATAAACTGTGTAATGCAGAAACTAAAATGATTTTATAGGATTGAAATACTCAAATGTCACTTTTGAATTGCTATTTTAAGTAGCATTACAAAAACATAATTAGCAAGGGAAACCTTGTTTTGAGTGACTCTTAACAATGTTTTATGCATCCATGTATAAACAAGTTAACAAAACATTACATTACATGTAATGTGGAATCTTAGAGGAAATTTTGAAGGGAGTAATTTCTTTCAGTTACAAAGGGAGACCACTAATCTAATGCAAACAATATAAATAAATTACGTATTCAGGGATGGAACTAGAATACGAAATTAGGGGGAGCAAATACATAATAAGCTTTGAAATAATAATTTTAAATAATATAGTTATTTTTAGTAACTAATATTATTGACAAAAAAATTGTAAAAGACTTAGTATTTATGCCCTTTTATATTCTGAAAGAGAATATCAATTATTTAAATGATAACAATTATCAAGAAAAGTTTTTCAATATAAATAGTAAATAATATAAACAAATTGATAAAAAGCTACCTTATTTTTGTATATTTTATCTATATATATTCATGACAGAAATTGAAAGAGTGAAAATTATATTCATTATTCTAAATACAAAAGAATAAATGTGACCTTTTTTATTTATACTTTTTATCAATCATAGACATAAAAGTTGGGATATAAAATGAGTACTTAAACACATCATATCAAAATGCTCAACAATGTCATCAATCATAATTTTAAAATAAGATTATCATAATAAATTTTATAGATACAATAAAATTTTAAGAAATAAATTATAAAAAATAATCAAAATAAATAATAAGAAGACAAATTTAATTAATAACTAAAAATAATAAAAAAGATGCATATTACAAAATTTATTTTAGTCATATTAAATAAATAAAAATCAAAACTTAAGAGCCCATCATAAATTTAGTTTGTATTTACTTCAAGAATCATGCATACCATATTAATTAAGATATTAACACATATATTTAGCCACTAATGATAATATTTAAATGGGATTTAAATTATTTGATCTTATTATGATTTTTAATATTAATTTATTTATATATTTATGAGGAGCCCAATGCATTATTATCTCTAAAATCAAAATAATATTTATTACATATTATAATAGATCATCAAAATATTTCTTTTTTTGGATGGGGTGATTTCATCCTTGTACATATTATTCTAAGGCTTTATTTGACAACTCAACGTGACAAGTGATTCGGTTTTAAACGCTTGACTGTTAAACGTTTTTTTATGATACATAACGCTAGTAAGCGAGCGTTTCGATGGTGCTGCCAAATAAGACCTAAATTTGAACTCTTAACCTTTACATATAACAAAGTGTCAATCACAATACTAAAAATTGATTGGTTCATCTTTCATTTGAGTTGTAATAGAAAAAGGATCTTCCATTTTAATTGATTACAATGTCAGATACTAGTAGAACATATTACCCCAAAAAACTGAAAAGTTGCATATACATGCATCATGTCACATGTTTAGTATTATAGTATGCCATCAAATATCATATTAATATATATGAACATATGATTGCTGTGAAGCTGCCATCGGGTTGACAGCATGCATGGCTCCTCTGAAAGAAAGTGTAGTACTACTACGACCTGCCATCATCCCCTGTAAGTTAAAGCAACGCAAAGTGCAATTGAAACCGTCGACTAGTATCATTTCTTAATTAACAGTACTTGCCTGCCATCTTAGTCATGAGAGAGAGAGAGAGAGAGAGAGAGAGAGAGAGAGAGAGAGAGAGAGA
>LTAE01001283.1:9816-21466 GCA_001647135.1 Pontederia paniculata | reverse complement strand
TACTAATTCCAATTTTTCTAGAACATTATCAAAATAATTCCAAAATAAAATAAAGTCGTCCATAAATACCATTAGGATTGACTCATTCATGTTAGCAAAGATGACCATCATGCATCGCTGGAATGTTGCAACACAAGCCAAAGAGCATTCTTTTGTAAGCGTATGTACATATATATATATATATATATATTCTCGCTCTTTTCATCTCATATAATCAAACATCGTTTCTTTCATATACTCATGTAATCATGACCAGTAGTGTGTTCATATGCACCCTGACGTGATTTCCTGTTTCAAATGAATCACGACTCATTATAGATGGAGATGAAATGGCGTATATGTCTGTAACTGGTAGGGGTGTATTTTGACATGACAATTTTGATGTTGCTCTAACAGGTGGCCAACCTCCAAGCCGAACTATCCTACCTGCAGGCTCATCTGTCGACGCTGGAGCTGCCGTCTCCACCGCCTCCTCCACCGACTCTCGCCGCGGTGGCACCCTTCTCAATATCGGACCTACCCTCGACATCAACACTGCCGAGCTCCGTCGATCTCTCCGCACTCTTCGACCCTCTGGTGCAGCAGTCATGGCCTCTACAGCAGCAGCTGCATCCACAACAGCACAGACAATTCAGCAACAGGAACCTTGTTGAGAGCTCAGGAAGTGGTGCCACCGGCGGCGATCTTCAGGCGTTAGCGAGGGAGCTCATCGATCGGCATAGGTCGGCCGGGACGGCCGAACAGACCGCTCCAATATCAAAGTGATACAATGCGAGACTGGCAACCGGATCCAATGGAGTAATTTGACAATTTCCTGAGAGTGTTAGGTAACATGGCTTTTGCCAATTTTAGGTGATGTGCTTCTTAACCAGGGATCAAGAACCCAACTTGCTTATAAAAATTGTACCGAGAGGTTTGGCATGTACTGCTACTTTTGACCACTGTTTCATTGCTGAACTGAAGAACTAATTGGCTTCAACCATAAATGAAACTAATTGATCAATGAGCCTATCAAATTATGTGATGTTCCTTGGCACATTAATTTATATGGAGTTCAGGAATTGCAGTTTAGGATATGGAGAAAGGGAGCCTATTTAGCACTTTTACTAAGTAGGCTATTTAACGATGATCGAGATCATTAGATTCATTTTTGACGGTACAAAATCAAAATTTTAAAATATATTTTAAACTTTTAAATTTGATCTTGTACCGTCAAAATTAAATCTGACGAATTAGAACATTGCTAAGTAGCCTACTTAGCAAAAGTGCTAAGTAGGCTCCCCAACCTCTTAAGATATTTAGGTCCCAGCCTTTCTTAATTTTGTGTGTTTTTTCAATAAAATATTGACTTGTAAAATATAAAATAACAAGGACTACATGGATAAGATGGAAACGCTTGTACACTCAACTATGGAGGTGGTAGCTGAGATGCACTTTGCATATATGCATCTCTCTCTTTCTCTCTCTGTTTTAGTTGGATTTTGTCCCTGATGCAGATCGAAATATTTAATGATGATGCTGATGAGGCAATTTAATCATTTGTTCAAACCTTTTGAAATGAAACTTTGGTCGGTATTGTTGACTATATTCCACATCAATATTAATGCTGTGTGGCCTGTCCCTTAAATTCAGGATGTTCTTTTGCTGTTTTAGCGTTGGAAAATGACATCTTGTAATAGACAGGATGAGATTACAATTAAAGGCGGTCTTTGGAAATAGACCACAATGCTTTGAAAAGGATCTTACGACCTACAAACAGTAATATTTCATGTAATATAAAGTTCTCCCCTTTTTTCATATTTTTGTTCAAATAAATAAATTAGGACATTTAATATATGAGAATATGTCTAAACTATATGAAATGTAGACGTTTAGCTTTCTAATTTCCTCTTATGTGGAGCTATATTAATTTTGGAAGATCATATTACGCTTCATCGTTTCTTCTTATGCTAATGATAAGAGTATATGTTTTGTAACTGAAAAGGTTGTATGTTTAAATATTAGTTCATATAGATATCTTGGGAGTTTCAAGCTCTCTTGAGATTATAAAAATACCCCTTTTACGGATTGACCATTTTATCATTATTAAAAAATATATTAAACTAACACCTCAGTGTTGCTCCTTGTGTGACTGGGGCCTCCGCATTCAACACTTTCGTCGTTGTTCGATTTGGTCTAAAATGCACTCTTGTTGGTTGATCATGAAAGTGACTCAAGATCTTGTTGAATTATTCTTCAATAACATATATGTGGAGAAAGATATGGGTCTTCCCATACATAACATTTCAAGTCAGCAAAGAATTTCTTCTTTCGTTGGCTTATCGTCCCCTTAGAAATTCAATCTCCTGCAATGATAGCATAATATGCAAACCAAGGTGAATGAGAAAAGTCAAAAGCCTTACATATGGTGTTGACGCAGAAAATTTCTCATTCGGGAACTCCTCCTAGATGTCCTTAGTCTCCTATGGTGCTTGTTCCTACCTTGGTAGGTGGTTAGCCACTACGTCCGAGATCCATTCTTGTCATTAATTTCTACGTCAAATTCTTAAAGGAGAAGAATCCACCTTAGAAGTCTTGGTTTGACATCTTTTTTTTACCATTTAGTGATGAATAACCGCATGGTCTGTTTAAACAACGACTTAAGAACAGATTTGGTATGACAAAAATTTGTCGAAGGAATAAACCACTGCTAGCAATTAATTCTCAGTCGTAGCATAATTTATTGAGTGAGGGTGAGTATCTGGCTTGCATAATGTATAAAATAAAAAATCTTGTTGCAGCGTTGGCCTATCACAACCCAAGCGCTCCATCGCTTGTGTCGCACATGAGTTCAAAAGTTAAACTGTCGTCAAGTGCAACCACTACAAGAGCAGAACTCAGTCTATCTTTCAAGCTTTAAAAGATTTTTAGATATTCAGCATTAAACTCATGATGTAGGTAAGTTGCCGATGCCATCTATCTTGGCCTTGTCGGCATCAATACCTTTTGTTAGAAACTTTGTGACCAAGGGCTAACCCTCCTTAACCATGAAATGACACTTCTCCCAGTTCAGCATTATGTTCGTATCTTCACATCTCTTTAGTACTAATTCCAATTTTTCTAGAACATTATCAAAATAATTCCAAAATAAAATAAAGTCGTCCATAAATACCATTAGGATTGACTCATTCATGTTAGCAAAGATGACCATCATGCATCGCTGGAATGTTGCAACACAAGCCAAAGAGCATTCTTTTGTAAGCGTATGTACCATAAGGACATGTGAAGGTTGTCTTGTATTGGTCTTCAGGCGCCACAACAATCTAGTAGTATCTCGAGTAGTCATTAAGAAAATAATAATAACTATGACCAAATACTTGCTTTAGAATTTGACCAATGAAGGAAAGAGGGAAACTGATTCTTACAGATTGCTTCACTATTCTTTGGGGTATCCACTTATTGTTTGCATTCTTTATCATAGTTATACCCCTCTTTTTAGAAACAACTTGTATATGACTAATCCATGGACTATCTGAGATATGATAGACTATACATGCATCTAGCAGCTTGATTACTTCCTTCTTCACTACTTCCTTCAGTGTAATATTCAATCTTCTTTGAAATTGAGCAGTATGTTTGTTTTGTTGTCCTCCATCAATATTTTATGCATGCAGATTAATGGAGAAATTTCCTTGATATCAAAGATAGACCGTGTAATTACTTGCTTGTATCTTCTCAAAACTCCAATTAAGCTCCTCTCCATCTCTTATGTCAAATAGGCAAACACAATCACAGGGTAAGATATTTTCTCAAGAAAAATACACTTGAGATGAGACGATAATTCCTTGATCTTCAAAGATGGAGGAACCCTGCTTTCTTGCTCTACTTCATCAATTTTCTAGAATTGATCATTTTCTTCTTCAAATTCTATCTTAGAATCTTCTACAAGGGTCTTTGACAAAATCTGTCACAATGTTATCCAAATCATGAGAGTGGTCATTTTCAAAAGTGTCAATGACATAACGTGGAGAGAAATCTGCAGGGAGTTTTCGAGAATGGACCATTGTGAAGTTTAAGTCTTCATTGTTAACTCGAAGAGTTAACTTGCTCTGTTGAACATCGATAATAGAATTTCATGTGGTCAGAAAGGGTGTGCCCAAGACGGTTGGAGCTTATTTGTTGATGATGTGTGTGGGGTGTGAAAATTTTGTCTAGCTTGAGACTCATAGGGTGTGAAAGCTTACATAAATAATATCACCTGAGTGTGATTCCTAAGGCTAGGAGCAAGCAGATGAATCAAATCAGCAAGTTTTACAAAAAAAAATTTCTAAACACACAACTCTAGCTGCAATCGTACAACCTTCCTTGTAGTATATCATAGTCGAATCCACGTGAAAATTAAAACTCGCCAATTAACTATATTTTACCCTAAATCGAATCGCGAAAAGGAATATATTTGGTTCAGAAATGAAATATAATAAAACTGAAATTTAAAGAGAAAAAAATATGTTTTCAAGGTTAAAGGAAGCAAGAGAAATCAGACACAGGGGAAGAAGAAACCGATCACTCAATAAAAATTAAATGCCCAGACAAAAGAGATGTTTCAAACTCAATGTTGTCGCTGAATCAAATAAACCATATGAACAATAGTCATGGATCAATGAGTAGGGGTGTGTCCACTTTTATGGACCTAACTCTCACAACAAAGATCCTTGAGAAGTAGTTGGACAACTCTCGATGTCCAAAATGATCTTCACCAACTTTACTCCATGAACACTAGCCTGGAGCCTCTCAACTGCCCATGTGTCTATACTCTAAAGTGCAGTCTCTCAACAATAGCTTCATTGAAATGCAAAATAAATGACCACCATTTGAGGTTCTACTCCCCTCTCGGTTCACAGTAGAACCTAGGTGCAACACTCCCCTTCCTCTTGGTAAGGGATTTGAATTAGAGCACCACTATAACATCCAATGAAGAAATAAATGAAAGATACCTAGAACAAGAACATAAACATCTTAAATATCGGACATAGTTCAACACACGAGCAAATTAGATGGCATAAGTAAAAATTCTTAACAAACATGCATTCAAGTTAGCAATAAAGAGTTCTCCACACTCTTGTATCTAGGCTAACAGATTTAGCCGATCATAGTCATTACAAATATCCCAAAATCATAGAAGTAACAATTCATTTTAGAATTTATAGAAGTTGAAAATTGAAAAGCTTCAATGGTCTTCCTCTCTCCCCACTTTCTTCCTCTCTCCAAAATCAACCACATGAAATCCAACTTTGTATCTCTCCTTTGCTAGAAACTTTCTCCTCAAGTTTCAACAATGGTCACCTCTCTTTCTCAGTAGGTGGCGAGCCTAGAACCAAGTTGTCCCCATCTTCCTTGTATACTTTAGTGATCATTTCCTGCCATATTGATACATGTCACTTGCTTTTCTTGCAAGAAAAGTTCAATAATATGACAGAGGAATCTTCTGGCAGAGGTATTTGGGCTTTTTTTTTCTTTTTTCTTTTTTGTTTGGTAGCGACGGGGTGTGAACACTTTTGTCTGGTAGCAGCACAGTGTGAACGATCAGCTCTGGAGGAGCGCTTTGGGTGTGAAACTGTCTCTTTATACTATTATCGACTCTAGAATATTTCTGGGTGTGAAACTTTCCTCCCAGTTCCCTGCAACCAAGCAAACACAAGATCAAGAAAATCATGCTAAAAAGCATTCAGGCAATAGCATATATCAGATAGGGAATCGCAAGATGTGCAGAAACCATAAAAAAAAGATAATAATATGTAGTATAAAGGATCAAATCCATGGAAAAAATATAATTCTACACATGAAATTCTATACCAAATTGTCTATCATCAACTTCCCCCAAACTTGAGCTTTTTTTTTGTCCGCAAGCAAAGAGTTGAAGATTTTAAGGCAAATGAAATACTTTTAAAACAACCATCGATGTGCATTTGCCAACTTACACTCCCCCTTTAAGACACTTAAATCCTTGGTCGCCATTTGAGATTTGTCTCCATCTTCCTTTTATACTTTAGCGGTCTCTTCCTACCTTATTGACGCATGTCTCTTGCTTTTTTCTCAAAGAAAAGCTCAGAAATATAGTAGACGAATCTTCTTGCAGAGGTGCTTGGACTTTTGTCCTTTCTGATCTTTTGTTTGGTAGTGACATGGTGTGAACGGTCATTTATGGAGGAGAGCTTCAGGTGTGAAACTATTTCTTGAGGCTATTATCGACTCCAGAAGCTTCCTAGGTGTGAAACTTTCCTCCCCAAGTCCCTACAATTAGACAAAACTCAAGATCAAGAAAATTATGCTAAAAAGCATTCAGAGTGTGAAAATAAGCAGGTATTAGATAAGGAATCGTAAGATGCGTAGACGTCATAATGAAGATGTAATAATATGCAACGTAAAGGATTAAATCCATGTAAAAGAAACATAATTCTACCCATGGAATTCTATACCACATTTCCTATCATCATTATTCATCACAATCCATGTCCATAATGATAAAGTCAATTGAGAACACAAACTTATTTACTTTCATCAGAACATCTTCTATGATTCTTTGATCTGCATGTTGTAGCATAGCACTAGACTCCCTGAGTTCTTCATACCTCAACTTGAGGAACACAGAATAGGCATAAGATTTATTCTTGCTCCTAAGTCACAAAGCGACTTGGGTAGTGAAAGTCCCTTATGATGAAAAGGATGATAAAACTACCAGGATCTTTCATCTCCTAGGATATATCTCTTTTGCACACAACAAATCACTAAGAAGTTAATTTCACAATGTCTCTTCAATCTTTCTCTTGTTTGATAATACATCTTTCATGAATTTTGCATAACTAAGCATTCATCTCATAGTCTCGTGAAAGGGTATATTAATATGTAACTTCTTGAATATTTCAAGGAACATAGAAAATTGCTTATTTAATTGTTCTTTTCTATACATCTGAGGGCGAGGTCGAAATCTACCTTTTTTCCTTATAGGGTCAGCAATCTTCTATTCCTTGTCTCTATGCTCCTTTAGAGTATTGACTTCTACTAAGTCCCCAAACTTCCTTTGACAATGAGGTTTAGCAAATGGTTGATCATCAGAGAACTTGGGATCTTCTAATTGCTTGCCACTTCTTGTTGATATTTCTTTGATCATCTCCTTCTGGTTCTTCTTAGTATTGCTTGGTAAAGCTCCTAGTGCTCAACCTACAAGGATGTTTGCTAGCTAGCATATTTGCACATCAAGGTTACAAATAGATGCATTTTGATTCACTACGTTGGGTTCCATAGTGGTCATGAATTTGATCAACAATTCTTCCATATTTTTTTTTGGCTATGCAAGTGAGCATTGTGAGCTTATTGGGAGAGGATTGAATATGTTCTTTTTTTTGTTTCCATGCTAGATTTGGATGATTCCTCCATCTCAAATTGTAAGTGTTGCTAAAAATTTTTTTTTTCCTGACATAGGAACCAACTACAAAATTAACATTCTCAAATTTCTCTGAATCTAGATTATTACCTTGGAGACATTCTTTGTCAGGGTGTCCCTCTCCACATAATTCACATTGCTGAATGTGTAGTTAATCAGAAGTCAAACTTCTTGTTGAGTGACTCTAGCTGAGCTACAATTTTTTTAATAGAGTTTTGATCCACGTTGAGCACATTTCTTATTCTATTATTTTTGGACCTCATGTTTTGTCAAGAATTGAGTGCTACATTTCCAATGATTTAATATATATCATTTGGTCTCTTCTTTCCAAAAACTGAATCTCCAGCAAATGAGTTCAGTTTGTATTTATCTTCTTGGAACAACTCTTTGTAGAAGTCCTTAAGGATGTGCCATAATGAAGTTCGATGATAAAAAAACTTTAGCCAACACTTGTATTACAAAGTTTCATCATCTTCTTTTTTGAATGAACTCAAATCATCTTTCATCTTTGAAGCTTTTTGAGATGAAAAAACTTGGTGATGAACTTGTCAATAAACTAATCTCAAGTAGTGATGGCTCCAATAGATAATGTGCTCAGAGTAAATTGATGCCTTATCTCTTATTGAGAATGAGAGTTGGTGCAACTTGCCAGCATCTTCAGAAGCATTATTGCATTTGAAGGTGTTACAAATGCGAATAAAATTGTTTAGGTGATCATATGGTCAGTAAGTGCTTCCCCAAATCGATAAGTCCTCACTATGTAACGATTGATCTCATAGTTGTTGGCATTGATTACAAGGAGTATTACACTGGACTATGAATTCTTATATTTGGAAGAAAAATAGTCTCTCATATCAACTCAAGTTCAATTATTGCTCTTCCTTCTTCTCCGACCATCTTTGCTTCTTTTCTTAATTTTCATATTGTTCTCTCGATTTCTAGATCAAACTGTAGTTTAATTTTCGATCATCTTGTTCAGAAACAAGTTGCTTGACTTGTATTGTCTAGAATGAAGTGTTATCTTCTTATGGTTAAGATTTTCCTGCACAATCAACATGAATTAAAGATACACAGAAAGATAAATTTAAAAGTTGTTAAAAATGAAATCAGAATAGATAAGTAATAAGAATCCTCGACAATGACACCAAAAACTTGATGTATGCTGAGAATTAAGAAAATTATCTCTAGCAAGTGCGCTAATCATGTCAAGTAATAAAAAATGAGTAGAGTCTTGTTCCCACGAGGATTGATATTTTTATCTATCTAAATCCACCGACTAATATGATATGAAATGGTCGTTCAAAAAGGTAAGATAAAATATAAAATCAAATTTTGATTACAACAAGAACTGGACTAGTATGAGATAAGATAAGATAGAGAGAGACATTGTTTTACCACAAATTCAGTTAAAGTTTAGTTCAACTCAAACTCCTATGAGAATTAGGATCTACCAAATATCCGACTTTTTTCCAAGATGAATCAACTATTTCAATTCTTTATAAACTTGATCATTCCTCTTAAGGATGTCAATCTAATCTACTAAAAATTGAGATGCATTACAATACAGTTCGTTCCTAGGCTATTGATTGTTCCTCTCCAAGATGTCAATCTAATAGATTAAACATGTAAATATTCCCCTCCATGATGCTACCTAAGCATGGTATGCAATGCTTCGAATAAAAAATTCAAAAAATCAATTTTAGTGATAAAAAAATTAAGAAATTACTATTTGTATCTTAGATGCTAGCAAGGATTAAAATGTCAAAGAATCATAAGAAATATTTAGAACAACATTCATGCACATAAGGAATTGAAAAACTAAATTCAAATTAACATATGGATTCCACATGTTTTCCTTACAATAAAATTGCTCCATAAAAATAAAAGAAAAGTTACATATGGGAGTTTATCCTTTGAAAATAAAAGAGAAAGATTTTTACAAAAAAAAAATCAGAATTAGCTAGAACACCCCGATAACCGTCTTCTAAAAATTTGTGGAGCAGGACTTCATCTTCTTCTCCAGCGTTAGACTCTTCCAAGCTTGAAGCATAATCCCGCAATGAAGCCTTGGGTTCTATTTGTAGATTTTCAATAAGTGTCAGAATATATGAGAGTCCTAACATGCCAAACATCATTTTTCAGCAAATTTCATCATATTTCACTTAATCCCAAGTCCAAATCATCTAAGATTTGACCAATTTAAATTCATCTAAAACAAATTCTGGATTGACATTTCACGGCATGTGATAGGGCTGACCATGATTGAAACTTAACATTAACATCATCGATATTTCACGACCCGTGAAACGAATTTGACGGTCGTGATCGAGAGTTTGCAGTTCGTCTTCAAAATCTTCATAGTCTGTGAACAAGATGTCACGACCATGACCGAATATACTCTTCTTCTCGTCAAGATGTTCACAGCCCGTGATATAGATATCATGGTCGTGATCAAACGTAATCATCTTCATCGTCCATCATAGCCTCATTTGCTCATGACCATGAAGATGCCTTCATGGGTCATGATACAATTGTTGTAGTTCAACTCAGGTGTGCTCACAAACATGAAAATTTCTTCATGGGTCATAATGTTCAACACGAGCATGAAAGTCGATCGCCATCATATTTTCGCCGATATCACATCCGTGAAAGTGGTTTTACGGGCCATGACAGGTCTTGAGTTTAGTTTGTATGTGTTCACGAGTGTGAAACTTTTGTCACGGCCATGAGATATAATTCTTTTATTAAATTGGCTTCTGAATTCACTCCAGTTCATTGTGGTCTTCCTCAGTCACTCTGCCAAATGCCTTGGATATAAAAACACATGACACTATGTAGATTCTGACTTCGAAAACTAAAATGAAGTCAAATTATTAGACAAAATGATGCTTGAGACGATGAAATTGATGAAAACTAAACTAAATATGCTATGAAAAATATGACTAAATTTTCATGCATCAATAAAATAATGAGCAAAAGGACTGAGTAAACAGAGAAGTAGGTGAGGACATGTTCCTATAATGTGAATGCAAAGTTGTACCTCCTTATAAAAAAAGAATACTTAAAAAAATCGATAAGATAATATCACTTTATGATGCTATTTACTTAAAGATTTATGAGAGAGAAAATCTAACATCCATCATAGATTTAACATCTTACGGTTGAGGAGGTAGGTAACATAGTGCTCCCTACTTAACTGGGAGCACCTTCATTTTTTTCCCTTTATGATGGTCAAGTTAGTTACCATTTGAATAAATGATTAGTAATTATTTTATTATAAATGAAGATATATAGACATAATACAAGGTAAGTCAAATATGAAACAATGTCTAATAGAAAGTTCCATGATAAAAGTTGAATTATAAATATGAGTTTAATATAAATGCGCCATAAGATTATTCTAAAAAAAATATTCTTTCAACCATTCAATTTGTTCCTTCAATTGTTTGAACATTTGATCCATAACAATGGGCCTCCATTATGGCCCTAACTGACTAGGCTTGTTAGATCAGATGCAACCGACCTAGGCAGCACCTCAATTTCCCTGATTCTTGGGCCCAAGTTGCGAGCCAATAGTAAATAAACATCAAGTTCGAATATTTTAAATATGAGATAAATTAGCGTGAGATCAAAAATACTGATCTCATGGTGAGATCAATGCATCCTGACGGTTATAATCCACATCTGTTAGATGAGTGTTCTAGATGTTTTGAGTCAAATATTCATCTTGACCATTAAAAGACATTATGACGACATGATGCATTGATCTCACCGTGAGATCACAGTATTGATCTCACACTAATTGCCCTCTTTAAATAAATTAAATGCAGCAAATACAACTATGCAATTTAATAATTATTTAACTTTATTGTCAAACATATTCGATACTTAAAAATGATTATTATGCATTTAATATAATCTATATGTAACTAAATTCCAAACATTAGAACAAGTTAGAGAAACCTTCTCCTTTGAGCATCTCCCTTTAGATTTTCTATTTTTCTTAAAAAAAATTTATCTCACTAATTATACTAAAATTTTATAATTTAATTTTTTTTAAAGTTGAAAAGTCAATAATGTTAATGCTAATTTAATGTGAATACAAAAGGTCAATAGTAGTATTCATTTAATATGAATCAATAAAAATCTTATACCTGACTACTTAATTTTAATGATATAATTTCTTTAATATAAATAATTATTGACTATCTCATAAATTTCCTATATATA